>JACGAQ010000807.1:0-88552 GCA_014119065.1 Orius insidiosus | reverse complement strand
TGGCGTTACTTACCTGTGAGAACAAGTTCGATTTCAGTTCCAAATCCTAAATTCATTAAAATTGGACGCAGACAAAATAAAACGCCCACAGAGCCAAACATGAAGTTGTGAACGAGGCAATATTTACGTTCAAAAGAGTTATTAATTGAGATTTGAATCGATTGAAAGAGGATTTGATATCCCAGGGAACGTCAAGAACAGGAAAGAAGTCACATTCTTCGGCAATCGACATGATTTTTTTCGATAGTAGAAGACCGTCGTGTACATTGACATGATCATCGTTCCTACAAACGAACTGACACTTGACTCACTTCTTCTTCGGGGCGCCGATTTCATTAAATGAAAACGCAAATGATACGTTACCATATAAAGTATAATAAGACGGTTTATCTACAAATAAGAACATTTTAGGAACTATTCAATTTGACCACTGTTCCGAAGTGGTTGATGTTAGAGCAGGGTGTTCTGATATAGGTTTAAACTCAAAAATGTGTTTCATTTTGACTAAAATCTTGTTTTTTCTCGTATTTGTCAGTTTTTTTATTTATTTTATAACAAGGAATCTCATTTTCCCATCAAACAAGGCTCGAAATGAAGTACGGAGATTAAAGGATGAAAAAAAAAAGTTTGTTAAGTTGATTATCAAGTAGATTTCGTAAGGGCGGAGGCTACAAGCCCTAATAAGAAGTGGTAATTGAATATTACGTAAATTATAGATCATAGTTATGAAAAGTGAAAGTAAGCTAAATAGCTACAAATTAAGCCTCAAGCACACTAGGTACTTGAAAGTCTCCTAGTCAGGTGAAGATCCGAAAACGGTTTTGATGAAGTATACTTCATAAAACAACCTACCTTTAAAATGGCCATATATAAATTTAAATTGATGCATGCAATAGTTGTATGCAGACTCCTCAACTTCGAAATAAGTTCCATTGTTATTTCTTCGTTGAAAAAGACAGGCACCGTGAAAAGTGTCTTATTTCTTCAAGGGTGGAAATGTGAATAATTTGCTCTTGTTATCGCATTCTGTACCTACACTTAAACGTGCACGTAAGAAGGTGAGCAATAAAATATTTAATTGAGCCCGAACAAATAACACGTTTACGTTGGTATCCGAAAATTATTCATGAACAAGGATACACCTATAATTTTCTTCATTGGCCAAACTGCATTAGGCATCATCACGTGCCACTATTTCTGGAAAATTAAAAAAGGTCAGGACGAATTTTAAAAAATTGGATTTTGAAAAGGGGATTCAGAAATAGTTTTTTTTATTACTGCATATTAGTTAAAAGATAATTTTTAATGTTTGGCTTTTAGCTCATGCGAATCGCGCAAATGGGGAACGTTAATTTTTTAGTAAGGGGCCCTCGGTAGCTCGGTGTGTAGCGTGAAAGACTCCGGTGCAGAAATTCTAATCCTTACATGGGTTCGAATTCTCTGGGGGGCCCGGGATTAGTTATCTCGAAAAATGTAAATATCAATGGAAACACGCGCCGTCCACGACACCTTAAAATTAGGTAGTTGGACGTAAAGCCTAATGTCAAATAAAATGCTCCTAAAAAGGGATTGACATTGATATTTATTTATTTTTTTTTTTTTTATTTTTTAGTTGATAAAAGTTACCGAGGGAGAAGAATGAAAAAAACGGATATTCCACGACCGGTTTCGGCGTAATACGCCTTATCAGGTGGACTATTTCCTTATTTTTCATTCTCCTACACTTTTTACTTGACTTCAATAATACGGTCTAATTGAAGTCAAGTAAAAAGTGTAGGAGAATGAAAAATAAGGAAACTGTCCACCTGATGAGGCGTATTACGCCGAAACCGGTCCTGGAATATCCGTTTTTTTCATTCTTCTCCTCTGTAACTTTTATCAACTAAAAGATAATTGCTTAGTAAGTTGATGGCGGCCTCAAACGTTTGAAAAAATGGGGCGGTAGGCTTTTAGTAACTACTTATGTGTAAGGGAAATATTTTACAGATTTTATGAACTTATCTGGGACTAAGGCTGGGAAATATCATTTTTACTGAGATTTCTAACGGCTTTTATCGGATTTTTCGACCTCTCCGCTTAGAAGCAGTACACCGAGTTTTTTACGCGACTTCCAACTGAATACTCCGAAAAATGTCCCCTGAAATACTCCCTTTCTTTCCTACAAAGTCAGATGTATGTACAAATGTTTTCTCATATATTTGGCATTTGAAGGTATGAGTGGAGAAGTAACCCGCTATCGAGTTCACAAGTTGTTTTGGAACAATCGAAATCCAGTTCAGAAGGCGAGCCTTTTCCTGCTGATAGAGACCTTCATGGAGAACCACAAGGTTTGACTTTTTAATCATTAAATTTGTAAGATGGTGGCTTTTTTTAGGTTATGTTCAACCACCTTCACAGCAAAACGCCGATGAAGAAAACGAAGAAGACGGACACATAAATCGTGATCTTCTGGAATGGATCTACATATATTTTCGTTTCGGAGTTTTCTTTATGTTCGTTTCTATTCGTCTCCCATTCGTTTCTTACTGGTTGTGACGATGATGGTCCTATTGTAAGTACGCCTGTTTCTTTTTAGTATCTTAAGTCAGCTTTTGTATTTGAACTTACAGATTTTACATTGACATTGAAAGGTATAGGCAAAGGAATGGTGCTCAGGATCCTCCTGCTCCTGAAGATGGTGAACAAAGAGCTGAGGACGTCTCGGAAAATCCACCTCCTCAACCAATGATTGAGCGTTGTAAACGTTCGTTTACTTTTTCTTTTATTTCTTACTCTCTTTTGAGAGTTCTACCTTGGTTGTTCAGGTTAGAGGGTGGCGAAATAAAAAGAGAATAAAAATTTAACATTATTACTGCTTCTTTTATGTACAAAATAATTTTGGGTACCTTGGATTTTCTTCGGTAAAGATGAGACGGCCTGGACGCAAGATCGCAGGCTCCGTGATGGATGGTCGTAGTTGAGGACGTCTGGTCGATTCTGATCGTTTGCCGATTAATCGTCAATCGTCTTCAATCGTCAATTGCCTTTTGCCGACCAATCGTCAGTCGTCTTTTGCCGACTAATCGTCAGTCGTCAATCGTCAGTCGTCTTTTGCCGACTAATCGTCAGTCGTCAATCGTCAATCGTCTTTGCCGACGGGTTCTAATCGTCAATCGCCCTTGCCGATTCCTTTGCAGACTGGACGTAATCGTCAATCGTCTTTGCCGATGGATGTACGTCAATCGTCTTTGCCGATGGTTCTAATCGTCAATCGTCTTTGACGATTCCTCTGCCGACTCCTCGCCGACTACTCTTTTACCAAGAGACGACTCGTCACAAACAGCCATTATCTAGAATTCCCGCGGATTTAGTCGTCGAATAATCGCCTTTGCCGATCTCCCCGTAAAACACACAACTTACTCACAAAACCTTTTGACTCACTACTCGGACTTAACTGACTGTCCGTTATTCGACGTTTCTCTGCTTTATATACCCTTTGGGGGGGTTTTCCTCTCCCTACTTCCCTTTTTAGGGCGTTCTCTTTCGGTGGTTCCAGTCGGCGCTATCTTCCCGCCACATTACCTTAGTGTGTTACTTGTTTATCGACAGCTGGCGCTTTTTGTTGGCGATTCTTCCGCTGTTTACAGCGTCTACAACCTAGTAGTCCGCTGTTCAGGAATGTAAAAAATATGCAACAATGATTTTTTTTTATTCAATTTTAGTGGTTCTGTGCTTTTGGTGCCTCAT
This sequence comes from Orius insidiosus, assembly GCA_014119065.1. Taxonomy (NCBI): domain Eukaryota; kingdom Metazoa; phylum Arthropoda; class Insecta; order Hemiptera; family Anthocoridae; genus Orius; species Orius insidiosus. The sequence continues at coordinate 84,826 of JACGAQ010000807.1, read as the reverse complement.
TGAAAAATGGCCTGATGCTTATCAGACCAGGTGCTTCCCTTCAAGCCTCTGAAGCTTTTTTGTAATAGGTAAGTGGAAAAAGAGGTGCAAAGTAACTTTTTTCTTAAGACGCTTTCATATTACCTTTACAATAAGTATAACAATGCTGCAGACATTAAGAAAGAAATGTCCCATTAATGACCTGAAAATAAAAGTTTAAATGAGGCGCTCCGGGTACGAAGGGCGAACTCGACAAAACGTAGTTTCGAGATATTCGCATTTTAAAGTTTTCTGTTAAGGGCGAACTCGACAGAAAAGTCACTCTCTGGAATTTTCGTGGCGAGATTTTAGATTTTATAGAATCATAGAGGAAAGGGTTTTTTTAAAAATTTTCGAATACTTTTTACGATTATTAATTCACAAAATGTATAATATATTTTTATTTCGTGGCGGAGCTGTTCCAAGTGGAGTGGGGCTCCCGGAAAAGGAGTGGGGGTAGTGGACTAGGATACGAGTTCGCCCTTCGTACCCGCTCGGATATCGCAGTTAGAGCTTTGCCGCATATCGGTTTTTACGTATTTTAAAGGGGAAAAAGGGCAAACTCAATATAAAAATTACATGGGTGTTTCTTCAAAAGGTCTAGAATCTGAAAATGAAAAAAAAAATTTGTCCGATGTCGAGTTCGCCCTTCGTACCCGGAGCGCCTCAATTATTCTTGTGTCTCATTCAAACTCTTTTAGATTCAATGCTTGTTTTTAAAAAGGATGAAAAAAAATTATGCACCAACTGTCAGTCAACATACAGATCACAGGTGGTCAGTGACCATAACGATTAGCGATTTTTTCATTTTCCCTGAATAAAATTCACTTACTGCCAAATAACTTCGCAGTGTAATGTTTGGACCGTAGGTGTATATAGAAATATTTGGACTTTTGGTTATCTGATCATTGTGAGGAAATAAACGACGGACGTTTGTGTTGTATGAAAGCCAATCACTGCTGTAAATTGCAAAACTCAAATCTTGACTCTACAAAAATCAATTAATATCGAGCTATAGTTTTTCATATTGATTACCGCCTTAATTAAGGCTTCCATTACAATGCAGTAAGGTGATAGATAAATAGTTTCATCAATAGTACACAAGAAGTAAGAAAATCACAGTAATATCTACTCCCTGTAAAGCGAAGATTATTGGAACCGAATTAAATTTTATGTTACTTTTAACAAAATTCCCCTTGTCACAGCTGCACAAAGAAACATCCCGAAAATAGACAATGAATAGAACACGCTTAAAAACATGTTCGACCCCGCCAAATACTCTGTTTAAATAAAATCATCAAAATTATTTATTGCATTTCCAATGTGGACTTTTTGATCGAAATTTTTAAGGTCGAATGAGGGACGTAAAAGCCCATCCAAGTCGACCCAGATGACTAAAACATTTGGCTTTTCTTTTTTTTTTCTTTTTTTTTAAGTTTTTCGTTTGTGAAAAATAATACTCCGTGCTCTCTGACCCTAGAAACTTTTATTCTTTTAATTTAGCACTCACTTCAACAGTCTCTCCAGATGCATAGTACATTGTTTAACGAATTTCTCTTGTTCTTGCTTTCTGAAGGCATTACTGCTTTTCAATAAGTTTGTAATGGGGCTTGTATCGTAAAAACGAGATGTGAAAATATTGAGCGTTGTTACGCACAACAAAGCAGTAGAAATAACAGCAACCACTTGAATCACATACCAAAAGGCATGTTCGTACGGGTCAATTAACGAACCTAAAAAAACTAATACAGTGTGAATGAAAATGGTTACTTTACCTGTGAGAACAAGTTCGATTTCAGTTCCAAATCCTAAATTCATTAAAATTGGACGCAGACAAAATAAAACGCTTACAGAGCCAAACATGAAGTTGTGAACGAGGCAATATTTACGTTCAAAAGAGTTATTAATTGAGATTTGAATTGAAAGAGAGATTTGATACCCAGGGAACGTCAAGAACAGGAAAGAGGTCACATTCTTCGGCAATCGACATGATTTTTTTTTCGATAGTAGAACATCGTCGTGTTCATTGAGATGACCATCATCACACACACGAACTGTACACTCACTTCTTGAGTTGCCGGATAACCAGTTATCGACGATTTCATTAAACGAAGAACGCAAATGACATACGCAGCCATAAAAAGTATGCATAATAAGACGGTTTATCTACAAAATAAGAACATTTTTAGGAATACTATTCAATCTGCCCACTGTTCAGTGGTTGATGTTAAGCGGGTGTTCTGATATTTTTAAACTCGAAAAATACTGTTTTCAATTTTGTCTAAAATCTTATCGGAAAATCAGTATCTTGCGGAATACAGACGCAATAAACATTCAAATCGTAAAATCTTATGGTTTTCTCGAATTTTCAGTACTTTTTTTTTTATTTTATAACAAGGAATCTCATTTTCCCATCACAACAAGGCTCGAAATGAAGTACGGAGATTAAAGGATGAAAAAAAAGTTAGTAAGTTGATTATCAAGTGATTATTTCGTAAGGGCGGAAGCTACAAGCCCTAATAAGAAGTGGTAATTGAATATACGTAAATTATAGATCATAGTTATGAAAAGAAAGTAAGCTAAAGCTACAAATTAAGCCTCAAGCACTCTAGGTACTTGAAAGTCTCCTAGTCAGGTGAAGATCCGAAAAACGGTTTGATGTAGTATACTTCATAAAACACTTACCTTTAAAATGGCCATATATAATTTATATTGATGCCTGCAATAGTTGTATGCAGACTCCTCAACTTCGCCATGAAGTTCCATTTGTTATTTTTTTGTTCAAAAACAAGCACCAAAAAAGTTACTTTATTTCTTCAAGGGTGGAAATGTGAATAATTTGCTCTTGTTATTGCATTGTGTACCTACACTTAAACGTGCATAAGAGGGTGTCAATAAAATATTTAAAAGAGCCCGGACAAATAACACGTTTAAGTAGATATCCGGAAATTATTCATGAACAAGGATACACCTATAATTTTCTTCATTGGCCAAACTGCATTAGGCATCATCATGTGCCACTATTTCTGGAAAATAAAATGGGTCAGGAAGAATTTTAAAAAATTAGATTTTTGGAAAAAGGGGATTCAGAAATAGTTTATTTTTTTTACTGCATATTAGTTAAAAATAATTGCTTAGTAACTTGATGGCGGCCTCAAATCGTTTGAAGAAAATGGGGCGGTAGGCTTTTAGTAACTACTTATGTATAAGGAAAATATTTTATAGATTTTATGAACTTTATCAGGGACTAAGGCTGGGAAATATCATTTTTGAGATTTCTAACGGCTTTATTGGATCTTTCGACCTCTCCGCTTAGAAGCAGTACACCGAATTTTTTACGCGACTTCCAACTGAATACTCCAAAATGTCCCCTGAAATACTCCAAAATACTCTGTAACGTGGGGGATTATTAATTCTTGTAACCTGGGGGATTTATTTTCCCCCGGAGGATGATGTTATTTGCTCTTTGGTTACTTAGTTAGGGGCGTATAATTGAATAACAATACTCCAAAATCTAAATACTATTTTATTATATTATATTTAAATACTAATTACTTATTCTAACCTTAGCTATTATGGATATATGGACAAATGGTTTCGGAATACTCTTTAAATTTACCTTAATTATTCGGGCTTCACGTCCAGTCACTCCAAGATGCAGGGTCAGAATGGCCTCGAGTCTTAGTCTTAATGTCCCTGGTTTAACCTCCCCCTCCTTTTTTTTTTAGGGAGTACTACCCCTTCTTTGTACATATGAAACCACAGGGTAAAAGATACCTTTACACCCCGTTTCTCTCTTATTGTGATACTGGGGTGTCTTATCTTCTGATTAATTTTTTTAATGTTACTCCCAGAGACGTGCTAAGCCGATTTGCCTATCCTAACTCCTGTCCCTTTGTTACAGTCCCAAACCCTCGTTCTTAGGGGTTAAGCTATTTGAGGCCAGAAATGCCACTTTTGGCGGCACAAAATTAGACTGTCTACTTTTCTTAGCCATTGGGGGTTCCAAAGTTGTGCTCTATAAAAACCGGTGAATGTTTTGACCATTTTGGCTCCATAATTACAAGGAAAACGCTGATTTCATGAAATGCTTCGAAATTTTAAAAAATTTAAAAGTAATTTCTAAAAATGCTAATTTGATGAAATGAAATTTATTAATTTTCTATTGCAAGAAAAAAAATAAGAATCCCTCACGAAGAGACGTTTGATGATGAAATGATGTTCGAATCCCGCCGTTTCCCTGGAAGCTCGGGAGACATCAAGATTTTTTAAGAGGAAAAGGAAAATAAAATTCTAACTGAGAAGTAATCAGGTGAAGGGTGGTGTGTGAGGGATAGGTTGGCATTGGGGTTGAATCAAGAGGTTATACTAGCTAATGCAATACAAGTGTTAGGCTGGGTAAAAAAAATTTGAAGAAAAAAGGTTTTCTAACAGATATTTTAATTTTAAATCAAAATATATATAGAAGAACTGGGGGGGGGGGGCATTACAGAATATCGAAGTTACAGGAGTTCCTTCACACTTATACTAAATGCAGTATAGCTAAAATGCAAAGATATTTCTTTTCCTTTAAGCATACAGTAGCAAACAATAGTAATTAATTACCTATAGGAGAAAAAGGGAGAGGGGGTTGAATAACTTTAATAATAATGAATACGAATTTTAAGAATCCGGACAGCTATAACCATCATCTATAAACGCTTCAATGATTTTTTTTCAACACCGACGGATCCTTAATTTCTGCCAATTCTTTTTATCAGCTTCGCCAATATTGTTTATGATGAATCAAGGCAGTGTCTTTGTAAATCTTCAGCAGAACAAGGTCACTAAGGACGAGGGACTTGAAACAATTTTTGATGCTAACATTTTGTGAGGGCATATTCTGATAAGAATTTCAACTTTTTTATGTCGTATTTATCAGCAGCTAAGAGAAGTTCGCTGGCATGGTCATCAAAGTTGGCGTCTCCAGTGTTGATATATTTAAGTAATTCTTCAAAGACTTTGGGTTCCATATCGTTGATTTGAGGCGCTCCGGGTACGAAGGGCGAACTCGACAAAACGTAGTTTCGAGATATTCGCATTTTAAAGTTTTCTGTTAAGGGCGAACTCGACAGAAAAGTCACTCTCTGGAATTTTCGTGGCGAGATTTTAGATTTTATAGAATTAGAGGAAAGGGTTTTTTAAAAATTTTCGAATATTTTTTACGATTATTAATTCACAAAATGTATAATATATTTTTATTTCGTGGCGGTGAGCTGGTGAGCTGTTCCAAGAGGAGTGGGGCTCCCGGAAAAGGAGTGGGGTAGTGGACTAGGATACGAGTTCGCCCTTCGTACCCGCTCGGATATCGCAGTTAGAGCTTTGCCGCATATCGGTTTTGTATTTTAAAGGGGAAAAAAGGGCAAACTCAATATAAAAATTACATGGGTGTATTCTTCAAAAGGTCTAGAATCTGAAAATGAAAAAAAAAATTTGTCCGATGTCGAGTTCGCCCTTCGTACCCGGAGCGCCTCATTTCAACTTTCCCAGACTTCGATTCTGTCATCTCGTTGGGGCAACTGAGCTTTGCGCTACTAGGATACTTTTGTGAACTAAAAACTCTTTGTGACGAACCAAAATTTTACATCGCCGAAATCACCATTGAATAGATCTTTGGTTGATGATTTTTTTTATTTACATCTGTTTCCAAAATTGATTACAGATGTTTAATCACATACATTTTAATCACAAGTTACTGGTTTTTTGAGTTTTACAAATATTTCCGAGATAAAAGTCTCAAAGTTTGAGGAAAACTTTTGTAGCAAATGCCAACTCGGTATCACTGGCCACAGCACTCCCGCCAAAATCACTGCTCTTATGATACGGCTCCTTTCTGCTTCTAATTCCGCGCAGTCTTCAATCAGATGTTGCCACGTTTGCGGCACCAAATTTTGCAGGCAGTTCGCGTCTCTTCTGTCAGTTTAAATCGTTTAAGATACGACTTTGTCGCTCCGGGGCCTGTTAAGACTTGCGTCAACTCATGTGTAATTTTGATTTTTGTTGCCAGCCTCAACTTCACTGATGGGAAATATTTTTTTGGTTGATGATTGATGATTGAAGTTTGCAGATAGGAGTTGGTTTATTTGAGACCACAAATTTAACGATTACCTTGAGTATCATCACTTGAAATACCCCCAGTATTTCGTCTCTTGATATTAATGCCAGGGGGAACCGTCAGGTCCGTGTTGTTCAAATAATACAGGTGTTTCAAATGATTGCTCATAATTTTATGGCCGAATTCATTAGAAAATATGCACTCACAATCCACCACGAGAGCTATGAAGATTTCCATTTCATCACCATCATAGCCATACGGATAAAGTTGTATAAACCATTTCGTGACTTTCCCGTCAATTTCAGCCTCAAATATAGGCGACTTAATATAGTCCGCCTCTATAAGGCTGAAATTCTTGATATTCCATTCGCACTGAAATTCACCAACTCTTGATGGTGCATACAGTTTTATGACTTTTGGTTCTCCATAACCGAAAAATCTGCAAAACAAAAAGAATCACATTATAGTTTTGCCATTCGATTCTTTTAATAATTAGGAGCTTACTTCTTACAAGGGTGAGATTTAATTTTCAAATAGTAGAAAAATCGAACGACTTCACATGATAACAGAAGCTAGACGCATGGCGATCCAAAACAATCCTTTGAACATCATAATACCAACGGAAAGCTCAAATGCCTCCCTAATCTCAAGTCCCACCGTAGTAAAAGTCTTAAAAGCGCGAATTTCGCAAAAATGACGGAGTTCTGTCTGTCTAAAGTCTTGTTTGTCGGGGATTGGATTTGTAATTTTGTAATTTGCCGCTTTTTTTTTTCGTGGATTGTACATATCGATTCGTTTAGAATCGTGTTTTTGAGCTTTGGAAAAGTAAGTTTTTAATCCTGCATAGTGTTAATCGACTTTGGATTACACCAAATTATTCCAACCCTCTTGATTATCGCAAAAATGAAGTTTAAAGATCGCTAAGTACCATCGGCGTAAAAAGTCTATCGATCAAAGAAATTTTCGTTCGATTCGAGACATCGATGCCACGAGCCCAACTTTTGGAGTTCAGGTTGGCGCTTTCAACGCTTACAACGAATCGGCTTTTACACTTTTATCACTTCACGGTTACCTTTTACCCACCGTTTGACAGCTCCTCTCAATTAAAATCACGCCAATTACATCCCCCTCTTCTGAATTAAGTGCCCACTTTAAACTAATTGATAGAATTCAATCGTTGATCGAGTTTATCCGGCCTCGTTTTATCGCTCGTTTGGGTTAGTTGAAGTTGAGCTACTTTATGGTTTTCGCCGCCCTCACCTTTCGCCTTGAGAGTGCTTATTTTACCTGGCCTATCAAGTAGCCGTAAGAGCGCTGGATGAATTGTTTTCACTGAGCAGTCAGAGGATCGAGCCGCTCGAAGAAACCAAAAATAAAACGGATTATTCGAAAATTCATCATGGATTCTGAGACGAAAAGAGTCGTCACCAAAGTGACCCTTGATCTTCTCTGCATGGCTGCTGGTAATTACTCTTAAGCAGAATTTTATTATTTAGTCTTTTAACTTGGATTTCTTTTTATATCTTAGTATTATTCTCCACTTTGAAAATTTAGTTAAAACTTATGCCTGACGTACAATGTTAAAACCATATGTAAGAAAAATATCCTATTCTTAAGGTGACCGTCCTGCTTTGGAAGGTCGTGTCCCGTTGTCCCCAAGATCTCGGGGCCAAATGTCCCGATTTGTGGAAAAAGTCCTGAAAGCCAGGAATCAGCAACAAAACCATAGTTTCTGCTTGGGTGTCCCAAAGTTTGACTTTATTTTAAAAGAATTTTGGGCCATTTTTTTGTTTTCTGCTCCTCATACATCTGAGCATTTACCAAATTTATGGGGCTTAAGTAGTTTTCCTAGATTTATGACAATAAACACCCATTTTGGGTGTTCAGGTGTTAACATTTCTTTTTACCCGTTTATAGATGGTTGCTGGATACACGGAATGGAACAATGCTGGGAGAGCGTTAAAAGTTAAATGTAACCCCCCGTTGACTTAATTTTAAATGAATTTTGGGCCATTTTCTTCGATTTTCTGGTCCTCAAACATCTGAGCATTTACCAAAGTTATGTGGCTTAAGTAGTTTCCTAGATTTATGACAAATAAACACCCATTTTGGGTGTTCAGGCGTTTAACATTTCTTTTTACCAGTTTATAGATGGTTGCTGGATACACGGAATGGAACAATGCTGGGAGAGGGTTAAAAGTTAAATGTAACTCCCCCGTAATTAAATAAATGTTTAATGTAAACCCTGTTATTTTAATCAACGATTTGATTGGGTGAGTTTAAGTAAGGTTGGATAGTCCCAGAATAGAACCTAACCATTTTGCTATCCGTCAACCTCAATAGTTGCATTTTTCTTGTATTTTCTTCTAGAAAAGAAAAGGTGTTTTAACTGTTGAGTTAGGAATTCTTTCTTTTTCCTTCTGTTTTCTGACGTGTGTATGTTATTCTAATGATGACAAATAAAAGTCTTGAATGTCACGTTCAGTACACATTACATAACTTCTTTGAAAAATTCTTATGACTCAGTTTTTGTGCTATCATAGCAAGTGGAGGTCAAGTGAAGGGAAATGCTTGAAAATATTTTTTATATTCCTGATGCTTATTTATCTATTTAAGTAAATTAGGCCATTCTTGTCATGATAATGTATAAAATACCAGGATATCATTTTAATAGAACCTAAATAGTTTTTTTTGTACCTTTGGCTTTTTTTATTTCAAGAGAAATATTTTTGATTTAGAATCTTCAACCTTTCAATTGTCAATCTTTCACAAGAACAAGAAAAGAATAGCATAGTAAAGCATTTGGAAAAATTGTGCTTTCTCCTTTTTTTGTTGGCTGGTCAAACAAATTAACTTCATGAATCGATTGATAATGAAATTTCCCTTCAGGAATTTCTTTTCTGACCTAAAAATAGTATTCTGGCCAACTTAGAGCAACTTTGGTCAAGTTTACCATCGACCTTGCATCTCAATTGATGATATTCGTGGAAACAATCAAGTTGGTAGATTAACACATTTTTCGTAGAAAGGCTAGAGCTCATCCGTGTATTAACTCTCTAATTTTTTGCTATTGTTTCAGTTGGGCTTCCTTGTCTTTATTTACATTTGTTCGGTGTGCCGTACCATCGAGGATTCTTTTGCGACGATTATCTATATCCTTATAAAGACTCGACTGTTTCTTTTTATATTTGTTGGTCTAGGACTTCCCATCGTGGTTGTAAGTGTTTTTATTTATTTTTTTAATAACATTTATGTATTTTGTTCTTTGTAGATGTTATGTTCAGAAACTTTCCTTGCTCATAAAAGAAGGAATTCATGGACGCCGACGTTCATATTCGGTAAACGGATACCTCTTTGGATGATAAACAGCTACAAAACAATCGGAGTTTTCTGTTTGGAGCTTTATGTTCAGTTTTAGTCACTGATGTCGCTAAATATACAATAGGCCGACTGAGGCCTCATTTTTATGAACTTTGCAGTCCGAATGTCGATTGCAATTCAGTAAGAAATGCTAAACTATATTTAGTTGATTATGAGTGCAACGGTTTGAACAAATCACGACTTAAAGATGCAAGGTGAATATATTTTAAGTTTTAAAGCTTAGAATAATTTTTGTTTCTGTTCCAGACTCTTTTCCTTCTGGGCACTCATCCTTTGCTGCATACACCATGATTTATTGCAGTAAGTTATTAATACTGTGATATTAAGCAATTCTTCAGATTTAAAAGAAATAATTCCCGTTTTTTGCATGGATTAACAGTTAAAGATGAATTTTTAAATGACTTTACTATATCAATTTAATTTTTAGTTATATATACAAGTAAGATTTCAATGGCATGGATCTTATTTGTTGAAACGTTTCTTCCAAGTCTGCTGTGATAATTGCTCTACAGCTCTCTCTAGTCTCGGATTATAACATCACTGGGTGATGTACTTGTCGGTCTGTTTATCGGCTCGACCACATCTTTTTTGACTGTAAGCTTTTTTGTCGATTCATTTAATAAAATTAAAATTTAAGGTTCTTTTTGTATCGAAACTTTTTGAAAAACGTAAATCTCTAACGCTTATTCAACCTAGTGGAGCCGTCTCGTCAGCCTCAAATCAAGCTATGGTTGACAAGCAAGAACCTATGCCGCAGGACGGCGTCCATCCAAGTCCAGTCGAACTGTAAAATCAATTATTTTATTATTAATATTTATGATTTATTGGTTTTTGGATCTTATTTGTCCCCTTGAGACAATCGTTTTGCGCACAATCATTTTTCATGCGATTCATTTTTAAACATCATTTGATATCAATGTAAATTTATTCTTAAGTTAATCTATATAAGACTGCTAATTGAAATTTTGTTACTCATTTTATTATTTTTTAAATTCGGCATGATTTATTTCTATTTATTCTTCTTTTAGACATTCCTTGCCGCTCACTCATAATGTCAATGAAAAACGCACCTTCAAGAAATTAATTTAGGCTCTCTTTCTTTAACACGTTTGAATGGGCACACATTAATTATTCTAATAAGTGAATATTTCATCAGGGTTGAGGAATTGATCGCTGCATACAATGTGTTTTAAAATTTCATTTGAAGCTCATCAATAGACAGTTTTAAAAAAACTCTAAGTACTACTCATATTTATATTAGTTGTGCATGGGAAGGATTTTTAAATATTTAGAAAAATTACTATTTTATTTTGTAAAAAAAAATGTTAATTACTGTATATTGCTTGAAATTTCATTATGTTATTGTAAAAATTTCTTTTGCTTTCTGAGTTAACTGATGTCCACGTGTTGAATAATGCTCTCCTTTTGTTTTACAGATATTCTTAGACAGGTAAATTTTCTAAACTATTATGAAGCTTTAGCTTTGCATCTTGACTATTTTATGTGTTTAACGCGGTGTGTTTCATGGAATATTCTGTGTTTTCTTTTTTTTGCATGACGTTTTTATTCAACCTATTAACCAAGTTACTAGTCAAAATGTGATAATGAAATTTTGCGCTAGGAGTCGATTATCAAGTGCCTGTCATTTTATGCTTTCGTCTTTGCTCATAGCTGATACTCAAGCAATCTGCTTTATTCAAGCACTCTCAGATGTGACAGAAACCGTAGGGACCCAAAATAGGGAGTTTTAATAAAGGGACCACTTGAAGTGTTTTTCTATATATTTTATCTCTTTATCACTCATTTCACTGCTAGAATAAGCACTTAGTCCTTGCAGACTATGCATGAATATGTGATAAAGCATGAGGTATTCTGATCACGATTGAATTGGTAAGCAAAAATTTCACCTTTTGTCAATTCTTATAGGAAATGTCTTGAATTTGAGTTTTGGAATTCATTGGTCACAATCCAAGTTAATAGTTCTGCTCCAATAAGAGGGCTGCTAAGGGTATCCGAAAAGTTTCTTTTTCTCCTTCTTCTCTTGAATTTCTACTAATGCTGTTTTAAAGAGGGGGCTTTTTGGAGCCGAGAAGTCGTTGCCTGTACAGTAGTGAGATGTTTTAAAATTTGCACTTTAACATCTGCTCCCGCTAATTTTCTTCATAGTCAATGCTCATTCTCATGTTACCGACAGCTTCTCTCCTGGAAAATTTTTTTAGAATATCTGCCCCATCAGGATTCGTTTTGATAGCCAAAAGTGTTTTTGGCGGCAAACAGCTTCCAGATGAGCCAGAAGCTATTTTAAAATGGGCTAAGATTCTATGGGGAAAGCGTGGAAGGAATTTCAGAATTGGTACACCAAATGGAAAAGTAGAAAAATAAGAATTTCGGATACTCGTGTTTTGAAAATAATCCCTCTTCCCTTAAAACATTTCACCTCTGACCTCTCTTTTTTCTGGCTGCATTCTCCACGTCACCCTGACAATAGGAGAATATTGCTTAAAGTCATAGTCAAAACCTTAGTATTGAATTCTATTTTGTATAATTTTCATGTGGATATTGGTTAGGTTTGCAGTTAAGAAGAAGATAATAAAATTTATTTGATTTGATTTGATTATTAGGATTGTGGAGTCTGTATGTTCTTGCCATCTGTGGTTTGTCTGTGCATTGATCTGTGAGTCTAGTCTTTCATTGTTGACTACTTAAATGTTTTATTCATCTATTAGTTTTGCCTACTGTTTTTCAGAAACCCTCTACTCTCAAGAGAAAACACCCGAGGCTATTCCATGAAACTAAGATCTTATACTTAACATAAAATTAGCAAAGTCAAGAAAAAAAAATCTTTTATTGTTACAAATGTATTTTTCTTAGCGTGGACATTGAAGTTCTGTTGAACATGCAAATTTTTAGTTTCTTGATTCTGTAAATAATTATTTAAAATTTTTTTATAATATCCAAGTTTTTTCCCCTTTCGTTTAGTCGAGTGTGCCATGAAAAAAAGTTGATGAGGCATTTTTTAATTTTAAATAAAAGAGAACTTACTGAATGGCCTCATTCATAGTGTGTTTGAATTGTAAGCTAAGACAATCTATTGAAAGTTTTATTTTCTTTGAGGCTTATACTTCGTTGTCTTAAAGTATAAATGATTAAATTTTATGGTAAGTAATTTAAAAATAAAAGTTTGCATTCCAACTTGCTCGTTAGATCGATGTTGATTGAAAATGTGCTATTAAATTTTCAAAAGAAATTTTCTCTTTTATGTAGGATTTAATAACTCGCATGTATGTTATTGGCTCAAATATTTTTCCAGTATTTTATGTGTAGGGAAATCATTGTCTCCAAGTGTTATAGGAAGATATGTAGAACCATAAAATGCCCTTTTGACTTTCTAAGTGCTCGTTATAGTTTTCATTGGAGAAAACAATATTTTTGGATACTTCTAATCTTTTGTTACAATAACCAGTGGTCGTTGTTTAGTGCGGAATTTGCCCGAGCGGTTTATCCTGCATACAGATTCAGCAACATTAAGAAATGGTGATATGGAGGTGGGAATAGAATGGAAGAAGTGACTGCCTGAAGTTTTGATGGTATCTTGTACAAAGAGGATGGAACACAATTTGAGCTCAAAATAGTTGCCCATATAAATTTTAAGTTCATAAATGTCGCAAAATACATAAAAAATTTCTGATATATTCCGTCCTTAATCAGCCAACAGTAGCTGCTGTACACAACGACTACTGCAAATCAAAAGCAACAGAATTTTTAAATCGACCAATAGGTTAACGTCTCATACATCGACTATGTTATCTTTTCTCCGCACCGAAAAGAATTCGTCCTAAGGTTCTTTCAAACCAGTTTTCCCAAATCTCCTGACCAATTTTAAATTTTTATTTTTTTAATCAAAAGGGCATTCTCAAACGTTCGAGTGGTTCAATTTTAAAAATTTAATCTTGTAGTTCAAAATATGTTAGGTTAAATTAATCATGATAGAATTATTTCTAAAACGTCTTGGTCGACTTAAAACGTAGATATATTTACAAGAACTGATAAAAGTAGAAACTAGTTTGAATCTTCAACTAAAGAATTTTGTGTCGAGGGATAAGAATGTCATAAATTTTTAGAATCATTTAGGTTCTTTTAGTGCTTCCTATCTTTCTATGACTGTTCCTACTTAAAGCAATAACTTTGTTTTGTATGAAAAATTCTATACATATTACTGAAACATATTTATTTTATCAAGCAGAAAATTATAAAAACTGTTACATGATTCAAAAATTACTTATTGTAAAGTTATGTGTACCTGTTAATTGAATTAATAAAAATTTATATAGTTTATTCTAAAAAATGTTTATTTTTCTTTTTTTAAACTTTGAGGTGATTTTAGGAAAGATGTCCTTTTTTGAGGAAGATCCGTTAAGTTCCAGACTCTCATTTCTTTGTTTCCCTTTAAGCATGTTGTCTTTATCCCGAATTCTTTGATTACTAATAACTTATAACACATTTAGGGCTTTTGTCTCTTTTATTTTGGAATAATAATAAATAATAATAAATAAACTTTAGGTTTAATTAATTACTTGATTTTAGTCATAAAAAATGGATTTTTGTTGATGGATCAAATCATGGATGGATAAAAATAAATCGCTATAAAAACAATGGAACCTACTGTTTGATGGTGCTAAAATTATCAGTAAAAAAAGTGTTGGTTTTATTAAGGGTGTAAGTATTAATTTACTTATTTTTTCATAAAAGTTGTCTTAAATAAATGTTGGTGTTTAGAACTAAAATTATTTTAAATCCTTTGATTGAAAATAAATAAAAACCGCCCTTCACAGGTCAGTGGTCAATAGTAAATGACTCCAGATTTCCAGAAATCCTGGGCTGTTAACTTTTTTTTTCTTTACAGAAAACCTTGTCTGTTGTTTATTAAAAGAGTGACTTCAGGAAAAATTAATAGCTTTGTTCCAACCGTAGTTTGAAACTGGTTTCGAAGTCCTGAACCATGCGCAGAAGGACGTCATATTCAAGTTAAAATCGTTTGTCCGTCAAATCTCAAGTCTCTGATGTCTTTGACGTGCAAATCCTTCTGAGCATGCTCCAGAGTTTCAAACCGCCGTTGGAACAATGTCTTTAATGTATGGAATGAAGTTAGAAGCAACCCAAAATGTGCTTTTAGCCCGTTTTTCTTTCTGAAAGAAATAATTGAGAGAATTCTCTGATACTAGAGAAAATGTCCCTCGATGGTGCAGGTAAAATAATGGAATCATTCTTGACCGTCTTTTGGTCATCAAGCTCTAATTTTTGCCTTCAACAATTTTGTAAGTAAATCATGAATTGAAAAACCGAAGAGCTGACCTCAACTGGTCAGTGGTCAATTCCAGACAATAAATTTGTGGTAAAGGAATAATTGAAGTTTCCCGCCAAGAGCGTGTGGTGAAAGCGCTGCAGGAGCAGTTATTGGGGAGTGAGAAGAGACGTAGCTACTGGGGATCGGATTTTTTTTATTCGCATTAGTTTTTTGTAAGATGATATTGATGGGTTTGAAAAATTTGATTGGGGAGTGGAGGTAAATTAGAGTTGAGGGTTCGGGAATTTGAGAGCGGTAACGTTGGACGAAAGGGACGTCTTCCGAGATCAGCTGATCCGGGCCGAAACGGATCGATGAAACAAACGGAGGCGGACGGGGAGATAGCGAATCCCGCGTCGTCTAAACGACTCGGTTAAGTCTGGCGAAAAGTGAAAGGCCGATGAAAGGGACCTGCCCGAAATAAATTCGCCGAAATAAGTGGGCCAACGAGAATATTTTATTTCGGATTTTAGGCGTAGGAATCCCGAGTAAAAGTGTAGCTGTGTATCGCCATCTTCGAAGCGTAAAGGTCTGTGAGGTTCGAAAGGGATTCTGGGATCGTTAATTAGAGTGCAGTGAATTTTTATCAAAATCGACCTCTACGGGGCTCTACATCTAGATCGGAATTCTAGTGATGTCGTGTTGTGGAGTGTCTTTGGCGGATCCCCGTACGTGCTCGCTCCCTTGTAGACTCAAGTGATAGCTCGGCTGCGTTGAGGGCGCGGGCCGTCCGTCCTGACTCAAAACAAATCGTTCCCCCGAAAGAAACGAGAGGAAGATTCGAACGAGGAGGTTGAGGGGTCTGCACGGCCAGGAGTCTCGTCAAACTCGAACCCCAAAACAACCCAAATGTTCAGTGGTACTGTGAAAGTGAAAATATGCGAGGCGTCCGGTTTGAGGCCGACGGATTTTCAAAAACGACACAATATGATGACGTTCGGGAAGCCGGAGGATCAACCCATCGACCCCTACGTCCCCATAGACGTCGACGAAAAGCATTGGACAGGTCCACCACCAAACCCAAAACTTTCGACCCCGTTTGGAACGAATGCTTTGTCCACGATGTCCAAAACGCTGACAATCTCGGTCTCACCGTTTTCCACGACGCTGCCATCCCGCCGGATGACTTTGTCGCCAACTGCTCCATCCCGTTTCAAGATCTTGTGCGGAGAGAGACTGAAGCCACTGATTTCTGGGTAAGAATCTAAATATCCACCCTCTGCAGATAATCATAAAAAGGCACCAAGTCATCAGGTGCAACCAGTCATTTGTTTACATTCTACACCTTTTATTGAGCCCCTCGTTTACCTAGCTATTATTAGCTTGATAGCTCATTGTGAAATTTCGCACCACTATCTTTTACATTCGAATCAAAAGCTTTCAAATCTTCCCTCCATTCACGTCAAACATTTACTATTCATGAACATTTGAATTTTCCTTACTAGTCAGTTTTCAATCAATTTTTCCCCTCCCAATTGCATAGAAAGAACAATACTGTCTTCACTTCATCTTTTGCCACGAAACTTAAAAATGGCACATTTGTGGCATTTTGGAAAAAGCTACTTGGCCTCGCTAAATGTTGCAACATTTCTCGCGACCTAGCTATTTATCCATCCTATAGATGAGAGATTTTAGTATTTCAGGTTAACTTTCTTGGAGATCATCCAATATGAATACTTAGTTCAAATTTTAAATTTTCATTAGAAACAGTAATAATTCAATTTTCAGAACTTATTAATATTTCTATTTTCACTAACAGGCTTGGGTCATATCGTTTTTCCCTTCAAACCTAGTCTCTGTTATTTTTAAATTTGGGTTACTTTTAATGCTTAATGAAATACAATATTTCATGCGGGTTTTTTTCATGTTTTAGGTTGATCTGGAACCTCACGGGAAGCTTCGCATTCGGATAGACTTACAATGGACCAGCCAAGGTAAAAATTATTATTTATTTTGAATTTTAACCTTATTATTTGTGTTTAGAACATTCAAATTCAAAACCGAGGGAGTTCAAGGAGCGGCAAGGTTTTTACCGCCGGAGAGGTGCTATGAGAAGACGAGTCCATCAAGTCAACGGTCACAAATTTATGGCGACGTTTCTCCGTCAGCCGACGTTTTGTTCCCATTGCCGAGAGTTCATATGGTCAGTCCCAACTCTTCTCTCAAACATAATCTCATTTCGACTAGCACTCAGTGATTTTATTTTATTCTCATTATAAAATCATCATTCGGTGTGGACTTAAAGGATTTACTTGCCTCTAACCTCAGTCTGCTTAACATGTCAGTAGAACCTTGGTTCATTTAAGGTTTCTATTGAACTTTTGGGATTCTCTTCCTCAACGGTTCCCTATTAATGAATCTGAAATGAAAGTTTATAAATTTAGGGAGAACATTAATTTTCTCTGTTGACCCGGATAAAAAGTATGAGCATTCTTCATTGTGGGCTTTACTTTTACAATTACTTTTTAACCCCTAACTTTATAAATAAAAAAAGACTCCGGAAAAATTGACAGTTTCATGATGAACAGAAAGTTATTTAAAACTTTTTAAAGTGCAATATAAATAAATCGGACAAAAGAAAATAATTGCCAATTAAAATTTATAAATTTTCTTTAAACTAAACTTTTCTTGAGGGAAGGAAGGCCTGCTGTTTAGAAGATTCTTCTATTTGCGGCTTTCCTTTCCAAACTTCTTATCTTATTCTCCAAAGCCACAAAAACCAAGGTTGTACTGACTTTGGACTTAAAGAAATATTTTTTTAATTTCTTCGGTTTGGAAGATTTTTTTCTCTGTGATATTAATGAAAGAATAATTTCTCACTAAAAACGTTCCTTTCTCTAGTCAAAAATTTTATTTTGTTTTTGTTGAAGCATATTTTTATCAAGCAAGCTTGAGTACCATTTATCGCCTCATTCGTTTTATTTATTTTAAAATTTAAAACGTTAATGTTAATTTTATTTTTTTTATTTTTTATTTTGTATTACTAACACCTTTTGTATTTTTTTCCCCCTCCTTGTTTAAATAAACAATAATTTTCTTTTCTTTTTTTTTTTCTTTTCATTTTCTTATTATTTATTTTGATTTTAATATGCAAAGAAAACAAAATTCTTTCTATTAAAAAAGGGCCGGAAGAACGTACCTGCTGACTTGATAATTTTTTAAATTACATAGTAGTTTTAGATTATGTGTATTTATGAAAACTAATATTTAAATATTATGTGCCATAGCAACTAAACTGCGGTTTTCGCATAGCCTCCTGGCATTTTTGTTGTTCTGAGTGAATCCTCTCACAGCTCTCAAAAATATCAGTTTGAAATTTTTCAAATTCCCCAACCTTTTAGAGAAAGTGGCCTAAAGATTTTTATTTTAGTTTTTTAATTCTTTTTTCTTTTTTTTAGTTTCAAATGAGAACTCCTACTTTTTATTTCAAATTTGCAATCTACACAAAATTTCCCGTTCATATGACCTCTTTTGACAACTTAAAAAGCCAAATTCAACTTCCACCAGTGTGGATGCATGAATTTGCGATGGATAGAATCCTCAGACAAAAAAAAATTCCTTTCAATTTTAACAGACTTTAGGGGAAATTATTGCCGAATTTCGGTTTTTAAAAGATTTTATATGATTAGTAAAATTGGCCAGAAATTTTGCCTAGATTACAAATCTGAAATTAAAAATAGGGTTTTAATTTCAAAATAACCAAGTTACGGGCAATGTAAACGTATTTTAAATTATTCCAATCAAATCTTTGATTAAAATTAACGGTGGTTTACATTAACTTTTTAACGCTCTCCCAGTTGCTTTTGACACTGTGTATATAATTTCTTCAAAAACAGAAAGCTTGTTAATTTGGTTCAACCGACTTGAGAGCTTTGCTAATGCAAAGTTTGATTTTAATTTTAATTCATTATGATTTTAAATTAATTAATTATTTGATTATTGCCGTTTTATTTTTTTAATCTCACATTATGGCAATATCATTGATTTCGCATACTTACATAAATTATTAATATAATAAAAATTTATGGTTAATATTCTGGTAAGTTTTGATGTTCTAAACTTGGGGGTAATGTTTTAAAAATTGAAAAGAAGTAGCATTCCTTTGAAGAATTTCATCTGAATTTAGAATTTTTCGACGGTTGAATGCAGTGGTGATGGTACACTAATTCAAAAGCATGAAGGGTAAATTTTAAAAAATCAATTTTCTTGCTCTTTGATGAGAGTACGGCTTCGCTATTTCAACTGAAGACCTCGACTGTCCTTATTTCCTCGTATGTCCATGTAAAATAAAATAAAATCATGTTGCAGGGGCTTGGGAAAACAAGGATATCAATGCCAAGGTATGTTTATACATTTTATATTTGTAGCTTTCTAAAAAATGAATTGTAATACGAAAAATTAGCTTAAAAGAAGATTATGGAACTTTTTTGGTTTAATTTATCAGAACATGCATGAAATGATTAAACAATAAATTATAGTATATTTTTTATATCCATTCCACATATTTACACTACTCATATATCAGGGATGCTTATTTTAGAGGGCCCTATGTTTTTTCCCTAATAAAACAGAACGTTTATTTAGTGAACTTCTAACCTCCTGAGTGCTAAAAAAATTCTGCTTTAGGTATTCGCGCTCTCTAATGTTAAATTTTTAATTGTTATAGGGTATATTGACTTATCGGACGTTATATATATATATAACGTCTGATAAGTCAATATACCCTAACAATAACACCAAGCGGACAAAAAACCTTTTTAAAAAAATAAAATTTTTAAGTGATATTAAAAATCCTTCTGAGAAATTCGTAGTTACATATATGTTTTCCTTAAAAAACCTATCGAACTTTTTAAAACGTTTTTGCTTCGTTCTGTACCAATTCTTGCTTCAGAATTGTCTGGTCTTTCACCGATTTATTTAAATTGCTATATTTTCCATCGGGGTTATGAATGGATAAAAAGTTCATATTTTGTTCACATTTAATAACCAGACGTCCCTATTCTCCAGATGGACTCTCAGACAATCAACAGTCGCTTCTTATGGATAAGGTTAGAAATGAAAAGAAGTTCAATTTTTACTCAATTCTCCCTTGTTATGCAAGCAATGAGGTCGACGAAACTGACCTTTATTTTTTTCATATTCTCTAAACTTTTATTTTTTTATATATCGATGCAAAAGACTATCACACACACACTTTTTAAAAGAAAAGCATACATTCTTCTAGGAACATACATTATTCCATTTCATCATGCATACTTTGAGAGGTTATCTGTATAAAGACAATTAAAGCTGTGCCTAACCTAACCAAATATTTTGTATGGCATGAGTTATAGTATTGTATAGGTTAAAATTACCGATGTTTAATTTTGTTTGTCTTTTCGCCAGTGTGTACGTGTGTAGTGCACAAGAGATGCCATCAATCGGTGGTTACGAAATGTCCAGGGATGAAGGATGAGGTTTGTCTTTAATTTATTTATTTTCTGATTAGCTCAAAATGTATTTTTTAGTCGAGTCAAACGGTGCAAGCACAAAGGTTCAATGTGAACGTCCCTCATCGTTTCGTAATGCACAATTATAAGCGTTTTACTTTTGTGATCACTGCGGCTCCTTATTGTATGGTCTCATAAAGCAAGGATTGCAGTGCGAAGGTTTTTATTATTACAATAATAGGGTTTTTAAATAAACGTTTAAATTCAGTTTGCAGTATGAACGTTCATAAAAGGTGTCAAAAAAATGTAGCTAATAATTGCGGCATCAACACTAAGCAGATGGCGGAAATATTATCTACGATGGGTATTTCTCCAAGTCGGCCTAAAGTAAGTATATTTATTCCTTTTTTTAAATATTTAAATTTTAATTATTTTTAGTTGACTCCACAGTGTGGAGGCGGATCGAGTTCTGAAAGAGGTGCTGGGATTTCGCCGTTGCCGCAAGATGATGAAGCATCCTCTCCTGTTTTCCCTGCACAAAAAGAAGATGGAAAAAGACTGGATCAAGACAAAGGTGAAAAAATTTATTTTTTAAAAACATTCTTATATATTTTTAGGGCGCACAGATCTCCGAAAATCTGGGGTTGATGACTTCCATTTTATTAAAGTATTAGGTAAAGGTAGTTTTGGTAAAGTTATGCTAGCAGAGAAAAAGGGGTCTGACGAAGTATATGCCGTCAAGGTTAGTTTGCATTTTAAATTTTAGATTAAGATTTTAAATTTTTTAATTTCTCAGGTACTAAAGAAAGATGTCATAATCCAAGATGACGATGTTGATTGCACAATGACTGAAAAGCGAATACTTGCTCTGGCAGCTAAGCATCCATTTTTGACAGCTCTCCATTCTTGTTTTCAAACCAAAGTATTGATTAAAGTATACTTTATCCATCATGAATTTTTTTTCTTTTAGGAAAGATTATTTTCGTCATGGAGTATGTAAATGGTGGTGATCTTATGTTTCAAATCCAAAGAGCTCGTAAATTCGATGAACCTCGGGCACGATTTTATGCAGCCGAAGTCACTCTAGCATTGCAGTTCCTTCATAAAAATGGTGTCGTTTATAGGTAACTTATGATAAAAATTAAAAAAAAAAAAAATTATTATTGTAATTTTAGGGACTTGAAGTTAGATAATATTTTGTTGGACAATGAAGGGCATTGTAAGCTAGCAGATTTTGGAATGTGCAAGGAAGGTATTCTTGATGGAGCCGACGACATTTGTGGCACTCAGATTATATCGCCCCAGAGGTAATTAGTTCGCCTTATTTAAAAGTTGTAATGATAAATTTTTATTGTAGATATTGCAAGAACTTGAATACGGACCGAGTGTCGACTGGTGGGCGCTTGGTGTACTTATGTATGAAATGATGGCCGGTCAGCCGCCATTTGAAGCCGACAATGAAGACGATTTATTTGAATCTATTCTTCATGACGATGTTCTCTCCTGTCTGGCTATCGAAAGAAGCCGTATCTATTCTCAAAGGGGTAAAATGTTAAAAAATATTTCTTTATCGATTTCGCTGTTTGAATTCTAGTTCATGACGAAGAATCCTAGCAAAAGACTGGGATGTGTCAACATCCAAGGGGGAGAGATTGCTATTCGAACCCATGCGTTTTTTAAAGAAATGGATTGGGACGCTCTAGAAGCAAGGCGATTGAAGCCCCCGTTTAAACCAAAAATTGTAAATAAATCATATCTATTTTCATTTTTAAACCTATCAATCTTTTACAGAAAAGTAAGAAAGACGCCCTCAATTTCGATGCTGAATTTACCAAAGAAGACCCTGTCCTGACACCTATAAACGCTGACGTCGTAAGATCCATAAACCAAGAAGAATTTAGAGGTTTTCATTCATAAATCCAGACTATAATCCTGCCAAGTACAATTATAATGACAAAAATTAGGTATGTACCTATGTTCTTTTTAAGTATTTTAATTTCTTTCTTTTAGAATCTTTCCGAGTACCTACATGGTTTTGAACTTGTAGAACAACAATTTTGTTGAAGCTACTCCTATTTTATCTAATCATATTATTTTAACCAATCCATTATTAATTTTTATCTTGAAAAAATGAACAAAATTTTTAAAAAAAAGTGGATTAATATGGTTAATTTATCAAGTGCCCATTGTAGGTATAAACATATTAATCAATCAGTCAAAAAGGCCTAATGTTCATCACCTTATTTTCACCTCTGGTTACCAATTTTTGAGATCTGTTAAGTATTTATTATTTATTATTTATTTCATAGATATAGTTGTAAAATACGAACACACACATGTTGAGTTTCTTTTATATTTGGGACCAGTACTTTAGGATTTCCTCAACCAGAGAGAATCCCCCTCCTCACCCTGCGCATGGAGACTGGTTCGAATACAATTGTTAATGCACGAAAATAATTAAAAGCACATTATCGATGTTAAAATTGCTATCCAATTTTTTCTTTATATGTGTGTGTTTGCATGTTTCGTTTTAATTAATGCATTTCGAACATCATTGTCGCTCGAAGGCGATTAATTTATTTCGGCGTTCTAATGTATTAATTTGCATTTATTTTTCATTTATTTAAAAGTGGTGTCTATTCCTTGTGTCGTCCTAAAATCGTTGTCAACAATTTGCTTGTGTTTCTGATTAGAAATTAACATGATAGATTATTTTTATTGATTTATTGTTATACTGCCGTTAAGTTATGACTGTGTTCGTTGTTGTGAGATGATAGTTTACAAAAAAATGTATATATATTGTTTTTATGTATAAAATATGTGTATCGCACACAAAACATTTTTGAAAATAGCTGTTTTGATAAATATTTAAAAAAATAAAAGTGAAAGCAGCGTTTAGTCGTGATAGTAGTTTCCATAAATCACATAAGATATCCAAAACTTAATTTATCTGGACAAAAAAATTCGATTGCTGCTTCCTTTGGTTGTGCATTTTGTGAATGTGCAATCTAGTCAATATTATTTGTTGAAAAATAGCTGGCCTATATATTTAATTTATATATTTGCTTTCTCAGTTTTTTCCTTTTTTTTTTGAGCTACTTCAATATTCATTAGTCAATTAATAGACGTATAAGAAAATTATACTGAGCTAGAAAAAATTTTCTCTGTTCCTTCACATTTTTTAATTTATTGTTTTCATGATATTTAGCTGGCTGTTCTTTTTATTTTATTTAAGAAGTTCCCTTTCTAGTCAAAGCTGTAAAAAATATTAAAAAACGCTAAATGCATATACCATGAAACCGTCTATAGTATCTCTGTCCATAATAAATTATAATCAAAATGTTTCCTTAGTAGATTGAATCAGCCTGGTTAGCTATCGAGGAAAATAAACCGGGGAAAAATGGATCAAAGTTGAAAGGTTAATTTTAATTATTGTAACCTACATTCCACGCTTAGTTCAATTATTAAGATGATTAATAAGGTTTTTAAAAAACATTTCTCAATCGCTTCACATAAAAACGATTTATTAATTTGATCTTTAAACACAGCCGATAAAAAGTCTGTAGACTGTCATTGAATTTCATATGAAATTCTCTTAACCAGGTGCTGACTAAAATTTCCATCCAAAATTGATTTTATTGTTAGCCGAACTTTGTTCCTTGGTGGTGAGTACTTAGTAATAATCAATGCATTAATAATGTGATTTTCTTTAATCAAAATTACATATCCAATTGATAATGGAATTAATTATTGTTTTAATAAAATGAATGGAATTTTTTTTGTACTTAGTCAATCACTTTAAGGTGTTTCAAATGGAAAAAAATCTCAATATATCATTTCCATAGTGATTTATTGATAGGGTATTTTTATAATTGAATAGCGTCTTTTGACTTTAGGTAGTCATCACAATCATTAAACGAAGCATATTGGTCTTCCAGGCTGTGTTCAAATATATAATCAGCTCATACTGATCAGGAAGAAGGGGAGAAGGGAAGAAATGCGATTGAGATATAGTTTTATCTGCCAAGACTCATAAACTAAACTGTCGGAAAACTATAAAACAAAAACTAAAGAGAAAAAAAAATAAAACCTTTATTTTGTACATAACGTTTGTTTAAACTTTTAAATGATTTATTTCGAAAATAATTTATTAGACGTATTTTTTTAATTGGAACATAACAAATGTTTGGACCATTAGTCAAAAATTACGCATTCTTTAGGTTTGACGTTTTTTAAATTAAGCTTCTACAAGTTCAAAAGTTGGAAAATTTTTCCGCCCGAATAACGGTTGGGGAAAAAAAACCAAAAGAAAACAAGAATTTTTAATTATTTTTTCACAAATTAGTTTTGTAAATCAGAATAATCGCCATGGTTTAGTTTGTTGAAAACAATTTTAAAAAAAAATAAGTGAGAGATATAAAATAAATATTTTATATAAATTACTATGCGAAATAAGACTTCTTGTGTGTTTGTAATCAAACCCATTTTATTTAGCACAAAAATATATTATGTTTAAAAAAAAATTAAAAATACAAAAAACCAAAAAAAAAATTAAATCTAGTGTCGTAAGGGTTACCTACTTAATCCCACCATGTATTTTGTTGTGGTAGTTCTTTAATTAAACTTAAAAACTTTAAAATTTTAAAAAAATTTCTTGTAAATATTTCGCTTCCAAGCACCAATTGCTTTGTTAATCTTATCGACGCTGGTAGTTTCAACAGTGTATCATATGTGTATAGCGTTTTGTTAACTTTCACTTGTTGGTTATTTTAATCGACCTGTTTTAACTGTGATGCATCACAATACTTTTGTAAATATTAGTCATATTCACTGTTTATATCCTTAAAGTAGCACAAAAGTTCTGTTTTCTATATTGTACATAAGGAAAAAACTATATACATATTATATATATAAATAATATAATCCTGGATTCACGAGCAACTACCTATTCTTATAGTCTTTATCTATGTGTAATATTTTATAAT
Source organism: Orius insidiosus (assembly GCA_014119065.1). NCBI lineage: Eukaryota > Metazoa > Arthropoda > Insecta > Hemiptera > Anthocoridae > Orius > Orius insidiosus. The sequence goes on along the minus strand of JACGAQ010000807.1, from coordinate 59,575 downwards.
TAGCACGTAGTTATAACTATCACATCGCTTAGATTCTGGAAAAAAATTTAAATTCCTTTTGTATAAATTGTCATTCAAAATGCGTAGATTAAAGACTATGGACAAACAAAAGGAGAAATTACAAATGTGTGAAATGGTTTGGATATTCTTATTTGATTAGGCAAGCCAGAGTCTTCCTTTTTTTTCCTGCTGAAACCTTGTGTGGATATCAAATTTTTTATTATTGAACTAATCAGGACTGTGGTTTTTTAGACATTTAAGGTTTTAACTGAAGGATATTGAGTCGAGGAATCTGTTTTTAAGTTTTGGATCTGGGCAAATGGCCATCAAGATTTCAAGTAAAAAAGAGTATTTTCGTTTTCAGGGTGTGATCTCCAGGGTTAATCTTCTGAGTGTAATGTAGTGTAGATTTGCTCCACAAACTTGATTTTTTTAAAACCCTCAACTTCCTTCTTGATTTAAATGTTCTTCAGTTATGTTACCTTGGGGCTTATATCTTAAAATGCTCACATTTTTTTAAAATTTAAACTCTCGTTAGTATAAAAGGCAGACAAAAATCACACACACAAGAGTCCTTTCAAAACTGAATTATTATACCTGAAAAACCAAAACTATGATGTCCCACACATGTAAGGTTTAGGAGTTAATTATAGCTAATATTAAACAAACAAAAATAGTGTATATTACCAAAATGTTAGCATTCATACTTGCGACTTCAGTGAAGCAACAAAAAGCTTTAATTTTTTTCTGCTAAGTAGAGGATGTAAAATCTACTGTGTTATAGTGTAAACTAGTGATATATGTATGGACTCTTAACTAAAAAAAAATTAAAATATAAAAAATGATATATTTATCTTCTCGTCAACTCAAACAGCGCATATTTTGAAAAACCTCATGTTAATTCAATGCTTGTTGTCAAAGAATTGGCATGAAAAGTGCTGTTTGGAAATGGCTGGTGGAAAAAGGCGTTTGCTTTAAGTTTGAAGAAACAAAAAGAAGATAACATACATTTTGGAATTACAAAATTTGTATTTTATTCAAATACTTTTCTTGCTCTCTTCAAGTTTGTTACCACCGTGGAAATAATCTTGAAAATTTTGAAATTCATATTGTAGTACCGTTAATGTAAGAAAAAAAAATTATATACCCACATCTGAAAGTAGATTATGTCTGTAAGTCTTCCTGTCAATGAAATCCACCTTCCTTATTTATAAATAATTCAACTTTTTAAATTCATAGGTGAGACAAGACTTGAGGAGAATAATTCAAAATAGAAATCTTCAAAGCTAGAAGAAAATAAAAGTAGCTAAAACGCCGTAAGCACAAAATAATTGAAGCTGTTCGTTTAATTTCATCAATCAAGTAATGAATAGTAGTCTGACAAACCTTTATAACCTAATGCTTGGTTTTTTAAAATAACTGATTCAGAACATGTTTTTCATCTACATGGTCACCATTTTTATGTGACGGGCATCACAGAACATAAAAGAGAAAGATATTGAAAAGATAAAAGTTTAGACGAAAAAGGTCTACTTTTTAAACGTAACTTGATCGATCCGGTGCTTAAAGATACAGTCAACGTACCCAAAAACGGAGCTGTATCAATTCGCTTCTTGGCGAACAATCCAGGCTATTGGTTACTCCACGACCAAGCGCCTCTCAGTGGGCCAGCGGACTCGACGTCGTACTCAAAGTCGGCGAAGGCTACGACTTGCCATCCATCCCAGACAACTTCCCCAAATGCGGAAGTTGGGTCGGGCCTCAACTTCCTCATTTGATCTCAAATTTATTCCATACTCGTTCACTACGTCAACCTACGCCTTGTGTAAATAATGTATAAATATGTACATATAGTTTTTAAAAATGAATCAATCGCTTTGTGCCAATATTTGAGCGTTGGCAAAAAAACATTTCGTAATTAAATGCTCAAAATTTATTTTTTAGAAGCTTTTTAATTTTTAATGAATCCCCAACGCCAAAAAAATTTAAAATAACTACAAAGGGGTCAAAAGAACACCACAATTTCAATAAACCCAGATATAAGCTTTAAAATAATAACCAAAGGAGTTTCGGCATAAAAAATAGTTTTAATTAAAATAATGTGATAAATTATAGTGTTTTTGAAAAATTAGATAATCGCTTGCTATTAGAACAAAATTATTAACGTGATACTCGCAATATTTAGGCATAAAATATATAGAAAATAGTATTAATTTTGTTTCTAGTATTAAAAAGAATGTCTGCGCTTTTATTTATACAAAATATTTTAAGAACCTATGTTGTGATATTGTAAAAAATTGTTAAAATAAAGATTTTTATATTTTATGTTAATAATATTCACTGACATTTCGGAGAAGCCTGAAAAGGACATAAGGTGCATAAAAAAAAGAATTAACCATCCAGTAGGGCTTATTGATAGTTTCGAGTTGTTACATCTATCAATAATGTAATTCTTTAACAATGAACCTAAACTTGTGAGTAAATTTTTTAAAATTATTTTTAAACAAATTACTGAGGTACAACAATGGAGTCTTTTTTATATTGGATGATTTGTTTAAAAATATAAATATTGTACCTGAACGGCTTCTAACCGTCGTAGAGACGGGCCTCGGCCGTGGGGTTGCGGCCTAAGGGGGATGGGGTAAGAAGAGAAATGGGGCCCCTCTCGGAATCGACATAACCAACGTTTTTATATTTTCGAATCAATCATAAGATCAAATAAAAATCAGATCTCATAATTGAGACATCACAGGCAGTTTGAGACCTGAATTTGAAAAACATCTAATTCCTAAACTTTTTTTCACACTTATTGAAAATAATTTACAGAAAAAATGAAGTTTTTATATACAAAATAAAAACTAGAGGAATAAAAAGGGGTAAATCGTTGAAATAAAAAGCCTGTCTGAAATAAGGAAAAAAAAGAATTTTTTTAAATGAATTTTTCTAGATGCTCTAGAAACGCTGGACAACTGTTTCGCCAACTGTAAAAAGAATAAAAAAATTTATAAATAAAAAGAAAGAATAAAAAAAAATCAAACAAAAATACTCGGCTACAGATTTAGATCAAAAATAACATCAATAAATTGTTATCTCAACTTTACATGGATTAATTCTGATTTTTTTTTTAAAAAGTAGGTATTATAACCTAAATCTGAGGAAGAGGGAAACAATAAACAGGAATGGTATGATTGGAAGAGGAGAACGGTTGTTCTTCTCTACTTCCTGCATTCTCAAAGTCTGTTGTCAAAATGTTCCTGTTCTTCGTTCCTTTCTTTCTCAGGTCTATATACTATAAATGAATTGCTTTTTTTTTTGTAAATAAACTTGATTTAGATTTAAAAAAGCTGTAATTAAGCAAAAGGGCTGCTGAATAACCCAAGAAAAGTGTTACTGTCAACTGATCAAATCATGTTCAAACCAGTTTTCATATGAGAGTTAAAATAATTTGGGTTAAACTAAATACGAAGTCGTCAACAATTTTGCATCACTCTTTTAAGTTAAAATAAGCTTTTTTTAAATAGCTTCTAATTAAAACCCCCTCAAATTAGTTAGCCAATTTTTTCTTTTATCAAACCTAACCGGAAGTGTCTTTATTTTCGAATGACGACAGGCTCTCCAACTGTAAAAAAAAAATCGAGAAAAAAAGTAAAATCGATTAGAAAAAATCATGCTTGAGTTAAACACCAAAGCATTTCTCAAATGCATTCGGCGAAGTATTCAAGAAAACGAATTTTCATATTCTTCTAAGGAAAAGACCTTTTTAAAGGTATTTCATGGGGTGAAAATACTTACCGAAAGTTCCGACGAATACTCACAACCTTCCAACTCAACTACGAAAGCGATGTACTTACCTAATTCTGGATACTGATTAATTTTTAATTAAAACAGCGTTAGTTGAAAAACAAAAACAAAATTATTTTGGAAAACTTATATATACAACGTTTATTAAAATTGTACAAACATATTTCATAATCTCACTTAAACCCTAAAAAAAAGATAAATTCACAAAGTATGCAGTTTTGCATATTGGTTATTGTTCAAAGAAAAAAACTTATATTTTAGAAAAGAAAAATTGATAAAAACAAATTCTAACATAACTTTTTTTAACGGAATAATTTAACAATATTTTATCTACAAAACTAATTTACACATTATACAATATTTAGCCTTCTTAAGAAAAATTGCCGATGATTTCTAGCTGTCAAAAAAAAACTTTAATAAGAGGCAAAATATTGTAAAAGGCCCTAATATTGAGAATACTTTTTATTTTTTATCAATGATCTCCCAACCGTACGTTTAAATGGACCGGGCGTTTAAAAAAATGGCTTCAAAAAAGGTCGGAAGGAATGTATGAGCATTTAGGTTCCATCATGCACTAGTCTATTAAGCTAGTCCTGTATTTTGACGAATCGTCTCCACCTATATTAAAATAAAGTTAGCCTATTTTCATTCTAGTTAAAAAACTAATTTTATTATCATTTTTTTAAGACACATTCACAGTTTTCGCGGTCGAGGAAGAAAAAAAAGAAAGTGGAAGGAAATCACAGGGATATTGCACAATGGAAGACAATACTTAAATTATAACCTGGATTAAGGGAAAACACGAAGTGGAAGTGGAATTTAAATTCAAGCACCCGATTTTAAGAGGATTCGATGCTACAGACCCGAAATGGCGAGATGAATAAGCTCTGGAGAAATAAAACGAGGCACTTATTTTGCTTAAAAAATTATTTAAGGATTACATATTTAAATGCGATTCGAAGTACGTTCGTATTTTAAGTCTCGGGGATTAAATCACACTCTTAATACCATGTTGAATTTTTTTTCTAATCCTATTAAAAATTAAAAAAAACTATAATATAATAAATAGGATTCATTTAAATTTGGTCACAGTCAAATTAAGGCTAACTTAGCTTAAAATTTAACCAACAAGGGGAACTTAAGATGGGATGGGGGAAATTTTAACAACACCCTGGGAAGTTCCCATTGAAAGTTTACATGAATTTTAAATAGTTCCAATTGTTAAAAAGTTATATCTAATGACTCCCCGCATTTAACGCTAGCTATGTACAGAGAAGTTAATTGGCCACAAAAAACCAAAATAAATAAAAAAAATTCTATTTTATTTTAAAAATTTCTTTTAACACTTAAATAAGGCAACAGTTCCATTAAAAAAAGTCTAGAGTTATTGGCTTTTAACACCCGTTAAATACAGAAGCATAAAAAACACGAGGTTTGTCTTGTAGGCCTCAGTGTTTTAATTCACACTCACTTCACCCAAATACCACACATAACCTGACTTGAAGATTTTCCATTTATTATTATTTTATTGAAATATTTTTGAAGGAAACTACTGTTTTTGTACAGTTTTGATCGGAGGAGTTTCCTTTTGACGTTCACAGCGGTCCGTATACGATGAGTATAAAGAAAACGCCCCACATGAGAATGATTCCATGGACTGATTTAAGGAAACCCTTACCGTCGGTGTATTTCCTCGCGATGAACTTGAGCGTCTCGTCCAAAAGTACTGGAATCGAGAATTTCATGACAGTTACCCATTCTTCAACGGTGTACTTGGAATACAGTCTGAAAGATTCATGTTATAAGATGTTACTGTGAAATATGACTTACGGAAAGGATTTCAACGTAGAGAATGACAAAGTGGAGTGTAAGAAAGAGCCATGGAACCAACGAGCCAAAGGTTGGACCACGGTGGCATCGAGATAAGAGATTGGTTCTCAGATAAACTAAAATGCGATATAAAAATGATAAAATTATTAGTTGACAAAAATACCTGTTCATGGCGTTCAACATTTCAATGGTTACAAGTACAGAGAGGGCCATGGTCATGGGATGCGGGTCGTGGAAGATGTGGCAGTCGACTCCAGCGAATTCAGGTCCGCCTCCAACGCATTGAAGATGGTGAGTCTAGAAAGAAAAATTATAATTCTGTCTTTGATTAGTTTTATTTACAAGTTGGTAGTAGCTCAAAGCAGGTCCTTCGGGCTGTACATGAACCACCAAGCGGCAGCACCGACTGTAGCAGCTCCGACGTATCCTCCAATAGCCATGTAACGGAAGAAGAGCCATCCAGAAATCAAACCTTCATCACTTTTCCTTGGGGGCTATAATTTAAATTTTTATTTCATTTTCAATTTGTTTTTGTTTGTTACTTTGTCCATGATGTCAAGATCTGGAGGGTTGAAACCAAGAGCGGTAGCTGGAAGACCGTCAGTGACCAAGTTGACCCACAAAAGTTGTACAGGGATCAAAGCTTCAGGAAGACCAAGAGCAGCAGTCAAGAAGATACTGAGAAAATAACATCAGTTAATAAATTCTCAATAAGAGTGTGTTCTTTTACCTTACGACTTCACCAATGTTGGAAGAAATAAGATAACGGATAAATTGTTTCATGTTGTTGTAGATAGCACGACCTTCTTCAACGGCTGATACAATGGAAGAGAAGTTGTCATCAGCGAGAACCATCTCGGAGGCAGATTTAGCGACAGCAGTTCCAGATCCCATAGCAATACCAATTTCAGCTTTTTTAAGAGCAGGGGCATCATTGACACCATCACCAGTCTAAAAGGAGGTTAATATCAATAGTGTTTAATTTTAAATTTTACCATGGCAGAATTTCGTTCATGCTCTGCAAGTATTCAACGATCTTGGATTTGTGAGCAGGTTCCACACGGGAGAACAACCTGGCGGGGCGCAAGCTTGTTTTTGTTCAGCGATGGGCAAGTCGTCAAATTCACGTCCAGAGTAGGATTTCCAGTGGTGTCTTCATCTTCAGTGAACACTCCAATACGTCTGCAGATGGCTTCAGCAGTGGCTTTGTTGTCCAGTGATGACAATGACACGGATACCAGCAGCGCGGCACCTGACGATCGAATCGAAAACTTCTTTCCTTGGCGGGTCAAGCATACCAACAACACCAACGAAGGTAAGTCCGACTTCATAGGTGTAGAATTTGGAGGAGTCTCCAAGGTCCATTTCTTCAGCTTTCATTGGGTTGTCAGCGGTAGCGAGAGCAAGGCACCTGAGAGTGTCACGTCCAGTACCGTATTGTCTGGTCAAGTCAAGGATGCGGTTCTTGATGGTGGCGTTCAATGGGACTTTGGTGTTACCAACACGAGAGTGTGTGCACCTTTCCAAAACACCTTCAGGGGCTCCTTTAACGAAAAGTTTCGGTCCGGTTCCTAATTTGCTGGGTTAAGAGGTACACAGTAAGAAGACATAGATTTACGATCCCTGGAGAATTCAAGAGTGAATTCTTTCCCATTTCGTCTCAAGAGACGTACAACGATGGCAGCTGTTCTTCTGTCCAAACCAGTCTTGGGAATGTTGAAGGGGTTCAATTTCTCAGCAAGAACAATCAAAGCAGTCTCAGTAGCTTCACCAACCTGTTGAAGAAACAATTGTATGAATGAATGATATTAAAACGCAAGTTACCTTTTCAAAAGCTTGTGAATTCATGAAATCAATGGCAGAGTCGTTACACATGATGCAAATGGTACCATTTTTTGGAGGGTTTCGTAGTCAGATCCCTTGATTTTCTGTCCTTTAAGGAAAACGTCACCAATTGGTTCGTAAGTTGATCCAGTGATTTCGAATTCCAAGAAGGAGCTGTCAGATCCTTCAATCTTGTCAAAGACAAACATTCTGCTGACGGACATCTGGTTGGTGGTGAGAGTTCCGGTTTTGTCAGAGCAGATGACAGATGTGCATCCAAGGGTTTCAACGGACGGAAGGGAACGGACAATGGCGTTCTTCTTAGCCATACGCCTGGTACCAAGAGCCAAGCAAGTAGTGATGACAGCGGGAAGACCTTCTGGAATGGCAGCTACAGCAAGAGCGACGGCAATTTTGAAATAGTAGACAGCACCCTGAACAAAAATGTCAATAAAAAGAATAATATTTTAAATAAATTACTTTGATCCATGATCCACCATGAGCTGGGTCGTTAAAGTGACCAATGTTGATGGCCCAAACAGCGACGCAAATGACAGAGATGACTTTGGACAATTGTTCACCGAATTCGTCAAGTTTTTGGAAGTGACCGAAAAGAACGTTTATTATTTTCGAAGAGCCTCCTAACTTCTAAACTCAAAAGTTCAGTGGCAAACCTTCCCCGCCATCCGATGTACACTAAAAGAGAATGAAGCGCCGGTGCTCCCGTTTTCAAAGCTCCCCTTGGCGGCGTCGCGAATTGCTTCTTTACAAGTGTGTATTATATTAATCAGTGATTACTGATTAGGAGCTCGCAGGGCTTCCTCCTTCAGTATTCTGTTAATTTTCTAAAAACTGTGTTATCCCAGATAAAAAGCATTTCGCGTCGCCGCCAAGGGGAGCTTGGAAAACGGGTGCACGGGCGCTTCATCTTTCCTCTTTCTCTACAGTGTATGTCGGCACGGAAGTCACTTGGTCCAATACCCTAGGCTGTGAGCCCGTCAAAGTGGAGAAAATAGCCATAAAATTTTAGTTTTTTGCTCCTAACTTTTTTTGAGTTGAGATAATGGATTAAATGTTTAAAAAGGCACTGGCTAAAATTGAAAGGAAGCTCTGTGCAAAATTTCAAGCCAATCGGTGCACAAGGAGAGGCTGTAGCCCTGGTATGCTGAAGAAGAAGAATTACACAACGGCGCAAAACCGGGATTTTGAAGTGTTATTTCCCAGCACCCAGTGTACCGATCGACTTGAAATTTTCAGGATGTACTCATATAGAATCGGAGAAGACCTTTATAAAATTTGAAGTCGATTGGTGCACAGGGTGCTGAGATCCAGACAGCTCTGTTATAACCGCAGTTTGAGGTGTTAAACTCATGGAGCATACGCAGAAGGGTTAGGACGCCATATTTGACGTCGTTCAAATCGATTGTCCGTCAAATCTGATGTCATTTGACGTGCAGATCCTTCTTTTAAAGGAGTTTTAAAACAGTGTCAAACTGTGGTTTGAACAAAGCTAATAATCAGTTAGATTAGTTGGGAGCTATGTTATCGAACTTTCTAAAATTATTACCTCCATTATGAACTACTATTTCTTTTATTAGCTCTGTGCAGAATTTTAAGTCAATCGGTGCACTAGAAGAGGCTGCAGCCCTGACTAGCTGAAGAAGAAGAAGACCGTAACGGCGAAAATCCGGGTTTTTGAAGTGCTATATCTCGGCACCCTATATACCGACTGACTTGAAATTTTCAGAATTCACTCATATCGAATCAGAGAAGGCCTGTACATATAAAATTTGAAGTCAATTGGTATACAGGGTGCTGAGATCCAGATACCTGAATAACTCAAATCGTAACGTCCAGTAAACGTATTTGGTGTACAAAATGAAACTCGGCTAAAATCTACAAAATTCAAATTTACCCTGTGGCTGAGTTTCATTTTGTACACCTAATAAATAAAAATTGTAAGAAATTTAATTCTCTATAAATTTGTACTTAATTATTTTTTCTAGGATGCACCATTTTCGGAAAATAATTTTTTTTAAATATAAATTTATCATGAAACAGTGCGTCCTAGAGAAAAATGAATTGAATAAAAATTAAAGAGAATTAAATTTCCAACTGATTTTATTTAGTGCATTTTTTCAATATCTGTAACGGTTTACGATTTACAAGCCTTTAAAAATTAACCTTCTTAATGGTTATACTTCAATAACCTTCTTACACGGAGAAGGTCAACTTTTGATGGACTTTAACGCCTAAAATGTTTTAAATTTTGAAAAAATGAACTACTGGGTGTACAAAATGAAACTCGGCTAAAATCTACAAAATTCGAATTTACCCCGTGGCTGAGTTTTATTTTGTACACAATACTTTTTGCGCTTTCGGTCAGGTTTTGCTTATTTGATTTGATTCGGAAATTGTTATTTCTCCTGTAAAATGGTGATTTAACATCAATTTGTCTTCAAACAAGCAAAAAGAGGGGGAAATATTGTTTAATTAAAAAATAAAATAATAATAAAAAGGTGAATTTTTCCTTTTTGTGCATAAACGTGGGCCCCGTATGAAGGGGGAGGATTCCCTTTTGTCCTCGAGGGCCGCTATCTGACTACGGCTGGAGACCCCACAAAGGGAAAGCTTTACGAAAGCGGGGGTGGGCGGGCAACTCCGGGGACAAAACGGGCGCTATCTCTCCTTCGCTCTCCCCTCCGCCTCCGCCCCCGCTTTAATTGAAACGCTACGCATCGCCGCCCCCGAATGTCGGCTCGAAATTTAGAACACTGTACAAAAAAAACATTTAATTTAATGAAAATCTAGGGAATATGCACAATCTAGGAAGGTGGTAGCGTTCCGCACCGCCAAGCAAAACCCGACAGAAAGCCCAAAAAGTACGTTTACTAGACGTCACGATTAGCGTTTTTAGGGTGTCTTGATCTCAGCACCCTGTATACCAATTGACTTCAAATTGTATACAGGTCTTCTCTGAGTTAAAAATAAATAAATAATAAATATCAATGTCAATTGGTGTATTCTTTTTATCCTAGTAGGTATTTTATGACGTGAAGGATTATGGATATCATCGACCTAGGTAATTTTACCAAATTTTCCTCTAAAATTACAAATTTAATTAAATTTTTCTTACCTTTTAGTCGTCTTTTAATCTAGTCACATCATTGGATTATTCTTAAAATATGCTTTTTTTAATCGTGATCACGTTACCTTACGTCTAGAGTTACCTCTTGGACTCAAAAACTTGTATGTAGCCGTATATTTGTCATCCAAAAAAATCTAAAAAGTAAGTACTAGCTAATTTTCGTACCAAAATAAAAATGTAACTTACCTTAACAAATTTTTATAGACTGCCCTGAAGATGGAGGTGAAAAACCTCCGAAACATGTTGGCTAAATAAAATTTAAGAAAAAACAAAAACCGTCCTAGATTTATCCATAATCCTTCACGTCATCAATGTCAATCCCTTTTTGGAGCATTTTCTTGACATTAGGCTTTACGTCCAACTACCTAATTTTAAGGTGTCGTGGACGGAGCGTGTTTCCATTGATATTTACATTTTTCGAGATAACTAATCCCGGGCCCCCCAGAGAACTCGAACCCATGTAAGGATTAGAATTTCTGCACCGGAGTCTTTCACGCTACACACCGAGCTACCGAGGGCCCCTCTTCTCTGAGTTAATATGAGTGAATTCTGAAAATTTCAAGTCAGTCGGTATACAGGGTGCCGAGATTATAGCACTTCAAAAACCCGGATTTTCGCCGTTACCGTCTTCTCCTTCTTCTTCTTCAGCTAGCCAGGGCAGCAGCCTCCCCTAGTGCACCGATTGGCTTAAAATTTTGCACAGAGATAATAAAAGAAGTTGTTCATAACGGAGGTAATAATTTTAGAAAGTTCGATAACATAGCTCCCAACCAATCTAACTGATTATTAGCTTTGTTCAAACCGCAGTTTGCCACTGTTTTAAAACTCCTAGAGCACGCGCGAAAGGATCTGCATCAGATTTGACGGACAAACGATTTGAACGACGTCAAATATGACGTCCTAACCTTTCTACGTATGTTTCAGAAGTTTAACACCTCAAACTGCGGTTATAACAGAGCTGTCTGGATCTCAGCACCTTGTACACCAATACTTCAAATTTTATTCAGGTCTTCTCTGATTCGATATGAGTGAATTCTGAAAATTTCAAGTCAGTCGGTATACAGGGTGCCGAGATATAGCACTTCAAAAACTCGGCTTTTCGCCGTTACCGTGTTCTTCTTCTTCTTCTTCTTCAGCTAGCCAAGGCTGCAGCCTCCCCTAGTGCACCGATTGGCTTAAAATTTTGCACAGAGCTAGTAAAAGAAGTAGTTGTTCATAACGGAGGTAATAATTTTAGACAGTTCGACATCATAGCTCCCAACTAATCTAACTGATTATTAGCTTTGTTCAAACCGCAGTTTGACACTGTTTTAAAACTCCTAGAGCATGCGCAGAAGGATCTGCACGTCAAATGACATCAGATTTTACGGAAAAACGATTTGAACGACGTCAAATATGACGTCCTAACCCTTCTGCGTATGCTCCAGGAGTTTAACACCTCAAACTGCGGTTGTAACAGAGCTATCTGGATCTCAGCACCCTGTGCACCAATCAGCTTCACATTTTATACTTCTCCGATTCTATATAAGTACATTCTGAAAATTTCAAGTCGATCGGTACACTCGGTGCTGGGAAATAACACTTCAAAAATTCGGTTTCGCGCCGTTGCCGTGTACTTCTTCTTCTTCAGCTAGCCAGGGCTACAGCCTCTCCTTGTGCACCGATTGGCTTGAAATTTTGCACAGAGCTTCCTTTCAATTTTAGCCAGTGCCTTTTTAAACATTAAATCCATTATCTCAACTCAAAAAAAAGTTAGGAACAACAAATTGAAATTGTATGGCAACTTTTCTTCACTTTGACGGACCACAGCCTAGGGGACTGGACCAATAGACTTAAAATTTCGCACAGGGCTTCCTTTTAACTTTAGCCAGTGCCTTTTAAAAGATTTAAGTCATTATCATCCCCCCCCCTCCTCCTAAACTACAAAAAGATGTCATATCGCTATCAAAAACACTCCGTGTAAAAAACACCCCGCCTACCAAAAATCCTTCTACAGCAGCCAGAAAAAGCTATATCAACTTCCCCGCCGATATACACTGTAGAGAAAGAGGAGAAATAAAGCGCCAGTGCACCCGTTTTCTAAGCTCCCCTTGGCGGCGACGCGAAATGCTTTTTACCTGGGATAACACAGTTTTTAGAAAATTAACAGAATACTGAAGGAGGAAGCCCTGCGAGCTCCTAATCAGTAATCACTGATTAATATAATACACACCTGTAAAGAACCATTTCGCGACGCCGCCAAGGGGAGCTTTGAAAACGGGAGCACGGGCGCCTCATTCTCTTTCAGTGTACATCGGATGGCGGGGAAGGTTTGCCAACTGAACTTTTGAGTTTAGAGGTTAGGAGGCTCTTCGAAAAAAAAATAATAAACGGTTCTTTTCGGCTTCGTTAGCTTTGCTCCAACCGCAGTTTGAAACTGGTTGTTTGAAACTTCTGGATCATGCGCAGAAGGATTTGCACGTCTAATTTGACGTCAGATGACTTAAGACTTGACAGAAAAACGATTTGAACGACGTCGAATTTGACGTCCAAATCCTTCTGCGTATGCTCCAGGAGTTTCAAATTGCGGTTCCTTCAATGCTATAAATCGTTTTTCACCTACTATTCCAAATTGAAGTCAAATCTTAATGTATAAATGATCGCCCTGAAGCATCCAGAACTACGATTTAAAGAGCAAGAACCATTTTCATAATTTATCTCGTTAAAGATGCGTGTTCGATGGTTTCAAAAAAAAATGTCCGACTCCGGGAACACGAAGAGGCGGCGAGCAGAGAAGGTAACGACATACAATCGGACAAAATAACAAATTGCCCGGATGGTACGCGGTATTTATAATGGCTGAGAGGAGAAATCTTTTGCCTATTGCGAAGAAAACGTTCCATTGTTCCCAAAGTGCAAGAAAACCGTAAAAATTAATAAAATGATCGGAGATAAATAGCATTTATTATAGTTAGTGTCAGATTTTTCGACGATTTTTCGGCCGATTTTTCTTGATTTCGCCTGGTTTTTACTAGGATTAACGAAAGTTGGCAACAAAAAACCAAAATTTGAATAAAACGTAAAGGGAAGAAAACACCTGAGGGAAATATGAGATATCAGAAAAAAAAAACTTTTAAGGGGTGTCTAAAGAGGTGTTTAAGGTCCCAAGAGGGACATTATGGATTAAAAAAAAAGTTATTTTTAAACGAGAGGGGTTTTTGACGGGTGAAAAAAGAGTCTGTAATTTGTCCAATAAACTGTCAATCAGGATTACAATGGAAAAACTATAAAAAGGTTTTTTACAACAAAGAGGTTTACCTAGAAACAAAATTTAATGAGGTCTTTTCTTAAAACGTTTCAAGTTACTACACCTGTTTTTGTCTTCATATGATTTTTTTTTTTTTTCCGGAAATTTTTAGGATGCCTCAAGACTTAGATGAGCTTTTGAAGAGCGGGGTTGACGTTTTTAAAACGGTTTTTAGCAAAAGTGTACCGAAAATCGCCGTTTCTTCGCCGACGAAGGCGAATATCATAGGGGAGCAGGTGGAATTTCAGGATGGGATTGTTTTGTCGATTGTAAGTCTATTAATGCGTATCTTCATGGGGATGGCCTCTGAACATCTTAAGCCCTTTGTATTAGGTGTACAAAATGAAACTCGGCCACAGGGTAAATTTGAATTTTGTAGATTTTAGCCGAGTTTCAGTACACCTAGTAGTTCATTTTTCAAAATTTTAAACATTTTAAGCGTTAAAGTCCATCAAAAGTTGACCTTCTCCGTGTAAGAAGGTTATTGAAGTATGGTATAACCATTAAGAAGGTTAATTTTTAAAGGCTTGTAAATCGTAAACCGTTACAGATATTGAAAAAATGCACTAAATAAAATCTGTTGGAAATTCAATTCTCTTTAATTTTTATTCTATTCATTTTTTCTCTAGGACGCACTGCTTTCAAGATAAATTTATTTTAAAAAAATTATTTTCCGAAAATGGTGCAACCTAGAAAAAAATAATTAAGTACAAATTCATAGAGAATTAAATTTCCTACAATTTTTATTTATTAGGTGTACAAAATGAAACTCAGCCACAAGGTAAATTTGAATTTTGTAGATTTTAGCCGAGTTTCATTTTGTACACCTAAAAATTGGGCTCGCACTACTGGGCATTGTTGATAAAGACTATGCTCTCTATAGGGAAGGACTTCTAATTGATTGGTTCTGCTGTAGAATGTCCCACTCTACACACTATGTGTCGGAGGGACGAACGATTCCAACACGATCCGTGTCTTCACCGACGATGCAAACGTACCGGAGAGCGAGAGGCTCGTAGAATTGCAGCTCCCTAGTGTCGAGCCGCTCAAAAAGGAGGTCCAGAATGGTCTGAATACGTGAAAGGGACCCTCGAGCTCTTCAAAGGTTACGTTCTAGAAGGTTTCGATATGGTCATCGTATCGAACATACCCCAAAAAGTAGACTCGCGAGCAGCAGCGTTCTCTGCGTTGCAGTTTACACCTTTTTGGAATCACTCACCAAAGAAGTGACCGTCAAGTACGTCTTTTTTGCATAATCCTTTCAAGTTCTTTTCCGTAGCATTCGTGACAAAGCGTTCAGATGTATGAAAGCGGAGGGGAAGTTTACCAACAGAACCGTCAACACTTTGATGGACATTTATGCGACTTTGAACGGGCAGGAAAACTACGTATGTCATTTGGACTGCAGGTACTTGCTAACAGTATGGCGGGCTAAAGACATGGCGTCTCCACACTGCTGACAACCTATTCATACTTTTGTAATGCCCCCTTAATATTTTAGAGATATGAAAGTCAAGCACATACCATTTGATGGTAAAGATAACTCGTTTCTTATCATCAACTCGGGCAAACCTTGCGCTGTAGAAGAAGAGGAAGAAAAAACGCGTCGGAAACTCTGTCAGGACGCTGCACGGATAATGGGAGTGAAGACACTTCGCGATGCGAAAACCGCACATTTTAAAAGTAGGTAATTGACATTTTGAACGTCATGGTCCCTTTAGCTTTCAGAAACAAGATGGTAGAAGACAAAGAAAGGGATATGAGGGCGAGGCACGTCCATTCGGAGATCAAGAGAGCGGAGAGAGCGATACAGGCTTTGCAGGTCAACGATTTTCCACTTTTGGGTCGACTCATGAACCAAACGCAGACATCTCTCAAATACGACTGTGAAATCTCAAGTCCAGAAATCGACGAAATCGTCGAAATCGTTTTGGAAATCAGCGGGGTCTACGGTGCGAAAATGTTCGGACCTGGTTTCGGCGGTTGCGTCATTGTTTTGGTAATCTCGGATCAGGCAGAACTATCAAATAAATCATTTTTATAGCTTAAATCCTCATCTGTCGACGAAGTCGTCGTAGTTACGAAACGTAAATATTCGGGGAATGCAGAATTTTTTCTGGCTGAGCCTGCTAATCAAGTTAAGGACATAAGTTACATGGTGTTTAATTTGTAAGTATGCAATAGGCTGTCAACTGAGACAGATAAATCTGCTGCGAGCATTTTAGCTCATTCACTGAGTCATTTACTTGTCCAGGGAGAAAAAGAGCATAAAAGTTATGGAAAGTGTGTCGACGCAGTTGGAATACACCTACGAGCTCTTTTCGTGTCGGTATAACGCGCCGCCGGAAATCGCGACACAGGCGCCAGGACGTCTCACCCTTCTCGGCGAACATACTTGCTCCGAAAGCGGTTTCGTTTTGCAGTTAGCCACATCGCTGACGACTATAGTAGCCGGACGAAGAAACTGCACCAATTTCATCAACGTATACGTCGACGAGGATTTCGCTGGGGACGGTGACGACTTCCTCTGCCTTACCATTCCGCTATATTCGGACCTGATTAAGGACGAAATCACATGGAAGCATGTCGTTTACACTGCTGTCAATCACTTCAAAAGTTTTGAAGGTCTGGAATGAAAAACTTCTCATAGGGGGATCAAAAAGTCCGCCTATGCGAAGTGTCCTTTTATGGGAAGTTTCCGAAACTTATGTTTTAGACGAAAAAAAGCAAGGTTTCGACATTGTGATTGTCAGCACTGTACCTGAATCAGCTGGACTTGGACGCAACTGTTCCATCGTCACTGCCCTTTACACATTTATGGAAATCATCACCGATAAAATAACGCCCAAGTTAAGACTATTTAAATCTAGATCTAATTTTGAATTAGTTGGAAGGATAAAGCGATGATCTGCTATTTGGCGGAAAGCGAGATCAATGCTGAATGCTCTTTGGCGGATTATTTCACCGTGATAGCAGCCGAAGAGGACAAACTCGTCTATGTCGATTGCTCGTGAGAAGCATCTAAACGTTTATCTCTTTAAATTTTATTTCAGAAACGGGGACATGGAGATGATACCGTTTCAAAAAGAGCAGTACGCCATTCTTCTGACTGCTTTGACGAATTTAGACCCGGAGGAGAGGTTCCCGAGATGGAAAACCGAATGCGCAGATCTTCTTCAAGTCTTGGGAGTCGATAGTTTGAGAGATGCTGACGTCCAAATTATGAACGGTATGCCATCTTCCCAAGTTTAGGTCGCATAGCAAGCCTGTGTCTACAGTGTGATTGAATTATTCATTCTTCCGCAGAGAAGCAAGATTGTATGACGTTCGGAATGTATAAAAGGGGCTTATACATCGTCCAGGAGATGATTCGGACGTATCAAGCGATGAAATCCTTGTATAGAAAAGATTACGAATCTTTCGGCGCGTTGTTGCTTCAGTCGCACAATTCGCTCCGATACCATTTCGAGCACGTCCACCCGTCTTTGAATCAAATAGTGGCGCTTACAATGAAATGTCCAGGAGTCTTGGGGACGAAAATGATCTCGTCAGAAAGAAGTTCTTGTACAGTTTCTTTGGTGAGGAACTCAAGTTTGGAAAGCGTCATTGACAGAATCCACTGCGGTTATAAGGGGAATACGCTTTTTTACACATTAAAAGCAGGAATCGGCGTTCGAAACATCAGCGAAACGTTGAACTTCCAGTCGCGTCGTAACCAAGAAACGGTGGCCATGATGGACGAGCAGCTTTCGGTCGTATCCGTACCGTCGAGCGACCTCAAAAATCTATCATGGCTCAACTTTGACGTGAATGAAGAATGGGTAGATTTCACAACAAGAAGGGACAAAACTTATGAAGAGCTTGCCAGCGAAATAACAGAAGAAACTGAAGAATATGAAGGTTACGAAGAATACGTAGAATACCCCCTTGAAGAACAAGAGGAAGAGGAAGAAAGTGAAATGATTTTTGAAAATAAAGAATAAACATTTTGAGATGTAAATCCTAGTCTTTTTCCCAAAGAATGGTGTCATCTTTCAGTTTTTCGATAACTTGAAAACTAGCAAACTGCACTCGGTAAACTTTCTCCCACAAACCGGACATGGAGGGTAATCCAATAACTTCTCTTTAAGAAGGTTAAAACTTTATACAGGTTCTGGTAGAATAGGTATTTTGTACGCTATCGACGA
Source organism: Orius insidiosus (assembly GCA_014119065.1). NCBI lineage: Eukaryota > Metazoa > Arthropoda > Insecta > Hemiptera > Anthocoridae > Orius > Orius insidiosus. The sequence goes on along the minus strand of JACGAQ010000807.1, from coordinate 41,499 downwards.
AAAACTAAATATGGTCATCTGTTAATATACAGAGTTATAACTCTGATTGGCGTATATACGGAGTTATAACTGTGACTAACGTGTATACGGAGTTATAACTCTATTAGCGTATATACAGAGCTATAACTCTGATTATCGTGTATACAGAGCTATAAATCTGATTAGCGTGTATACAGAGCTATAACTCTGATTAACGTGTATACAGAGCTATAACTCTGATTAACGTGTATACAGAGCTATAACTCTGATTAACGTGTATACAGAGCTATAACTGTGACTAACGTGTATACAGAACTATAACTCTGATTAACGTGTATACAGAGCTATAACTGTGACTAACGTGTATACAGAACTATAACTCTGATTAACGTGTATACAGAGCTATAACTGTGACTAACGTGTATACAGAACTATAACTCTGATTAACGTGTATACAGAGCTATAACTCTGATTAACGTGTATACAGAGCTATAACTGTAACTAACGTGTATACAGAACTATAACTCTGATTAACGTGTATACAGAGCTATAACTGTGACTAACGTGTATACAGAACTATAACGCCGATTAACGTGTATACAGAGCTATAATTCCGATTAACGTGTATACAGAGCTATAACTCCGATTAACGTGTATACAGAGTTATAACTCCGATTAACGTGTATACAGGGTTATAACTCCGATTAACGTGTATACAGAGTTATAACTCCGTATATACACTAATCACAGAGTTATAACTCCGTAGATACGCTAATCAGAGTTATAACTCCGTATATACACTAATCACAGAGTTATAACTCCGTATATACACTAATCACAGAGTTATAACTCCGTATATACGCTAATCAGAGTTATAACTCCGTATATACGTCAATCAGAGTTATAACTCCGTATATACGTCAATCAGAGTTTTAACTGCGAATACACGTTAGTCATCTGTTAGGTGGATATTTTTTTTTAGCCTTTTTCTCTAAGGAAGTGTGTAAATATATGTGGAAACTTGCAATGGGATTTATCTACTTTTTCTTGTAAAGTTCTTCAATGGGAAGGGGAATTCATGGATTTCGCTCCTCCTCTTCGTTGGGAATCGCGGATTTCATTGGTTCAAATGTTCAAACACGCTATTTCAACTATAAAAGAGAAGTCGAATTATGCGGGTTCTTTGTATTTATTCTTAAAATGGTAGAAAGTATTGATTTTGAACAAAACTAAATTATAATACGAGTTTTTAATCGTCGGATTTAGAGGATCAGATTTGGTTAAAAAGAGCATTAATGCAATGTCAGTCGGGACGGACACGAGAAGTTTTATGCGACCCCCCCCCCCCCCATTTTTTTTCTTTTTTTTTTTTCAAAAGCGCTTTTTCTTTTTGTTAAGGGGGGGGGGGATTGCGTGAGAGGTATCTGGGGATCTAAAAGCCCGAGAAGGAGTCCAACCCCGCGCCGGGAAATCAATAATTGCGTGATCGGAGTGCTTTCCACCGGTTATTTATCGGGAGCCCCCCCCCCCCCCCCTCAAAAAAAAAGAAAAAAATTTCCAAAACGAAAAAGATTCTTTAAAAAACAGGTGGCAACCATGAGGCTAAATACCATTTAACCGTTGTTTTCTCCGATTTCAATTTACTTTAGCCACAATCTTAATATAATATACTCAAATTCCATTTGTACCACCGCCTATTAAGCACCTCTTTTCAGTTCTACCAACTGAATTAATTATGTTCTACACCATCTCTATCAATTTCGGAACTATTGATTCTGCGTTTAAATTGTTTATTTTCAAAGTTTGGAACGCTGTTTCTGACATTTTTCGCACTCGTCAGGCTTTTTTTTTAAGGCTGCTATAACTCTGTAAACTTTTTAGCAATTCTTGCAATTTTTTAGCAGTATTCTGTAATAAGTTATAAATCTGTATATACGTTAATCAGAGTTATAGCTCTGTATACACATCAATCAGAGTTATAGCTCTGTAAACAAGTTAATCAGAGTTATAGCTCTGTATACACGTTAATAAGAGTTATAGCTCTGTATACACGCTAATCGGAGTTATAACTCTGTACACACGTTAATCAGAGTTATAACTCTGTAACACGTTAATCAGAGTTATAACTCTGTATACACGTTAATCAGTTATAGCTCTGTATACACGTTAATCGGAGTTATACCTCTGTATACACGTTAATCAGAGTTATAACTCTGTATACACGTTAATCAGTTATAGCACTGTATACACGTTAATCAGAGTTATAGCACTGTATACACGTTAATCAGAGTTATAGCACTGTATACACGTTAATCAGAGTTATAGCTCTGTATACACATCAATCAGAGTTATAGCTCTGTATATACGCCGATCAGAGTTATAGCTCTGTATATACGCCGATCAGAGTTATAACTCTGTATACACGTTAATCAGAGTTATAACTCTGTATACACGTTATTCAGAGTTATAGCTCTGTATATACGCCAATCAGAGTTATAACTCTCTATACACGTTAATCAGAGCTACAACTCTGTATACACGTTAATCAGAGTTATACTCTGTACACACGTTAATCGGAGTTATAACTCTGTATATATGTTAATCAGTATATAGTATAGGATGCCAGCTTTTTAGCACTTTCATTCTTGAAATATAATTCAATATTTTTAGATTTTCAATTTTAGGATAATTTTGCTGTATTGTGCTTAATACTCATATTTCAAGACAAAGAATTCAGTTTTATCTAAATATTAGGTGTTTAATTGGTCGTTTTTACGTATTTTTATTGTTTTTATGTTCTAGTACACCATTCTCATTTTAATGACGTCATATTTCGTCATGAAAAATGACGATGTTCGATACGAAGGCACTTGATTGCTACTAATCGATTAGTGTGATCTCGATTATTCCGATAACCTTCTTTAAAGTCGCACTTTAGTTCATTTCATCATCAGCTAGTTTTCTGAAGAAAAATTAATTATTGAATTAATTAAAGAATTCATCTACCCTTGAACATGTGATTTTTCCCAGGAGGATTATGACAGAACTGTGAGTGTTTAGGTGTTTTTGATAACAATTCTTCTAATCTATTAGCGCTGAAGTCTAATAGAAAAAAATGGACGTAAACAGATAATGATAATAACGAGTGTTCGAACTTGAAAGGCTCTTTATGCCAGATAAAATGACATTCAAAAAATTTACTTGTAAAATGGTCTTTTTCTGGATGTGTTTTTAGTGTATAACAAGAGTTTTCATTGGGAAGTTAAAATTTATTTGCATTTTCAGAAGTATAAAAAAGAATTTATTGCTTATCCTGCTCTTGCTCTAACTTAGAAAGAAGCTGATACTCAGTAGCTTATCAACAGGTCCCAATTTTTGTGGGATTCGTGTATATTTTCGTGGTGTGAAAGTCTAAAAACATCAGAAAAGGGTCAAAGTTCAAGAGTTTTTAAAGAAAAAATTTATTCTGTTCTGTTTTAGGTGTTTCTCGATGTAATGGTCGTCGAATCGAAGAGTTTGCCCGAACGCATCGCCGGAATTTATTATAGTCACGGCGTTTTATGTGCGGCTCATCCGATAACGGTTTTGGCGGTTGCGATCGCGACTGTTCTGCTGACGTGTATTCCGTTGGTGAATCTACCGTTGCCGAGTAACGTCCCGCAGACGTGGGTTAAAAGCGAACGTTCGGAGAAACCACGATGGATCGCCGAGCCGCCCATATACGTTCAGCAAGTTATTATGAAGGGCGCTGTTTCGCCATGGACGTCAGAGATGGTTCTGACGGATGCGATCCGTGCGCCGTTGTCCGAAGTTTTCCGTTTGGTCGAAACGATTCAGAATTATCGCCTGGATGGTCTCACGATTTCAGATTTCTGCACTCGAGTAGAACAGCCCCTACGAGAACTTCCGCTCCCTCAATATAACTGCCTTGTTGTCTCTCCTGCAAATTTCTGGCACCAGGATGCCTCTCGATTTCTCACTGATACCAACCTCGTCAACACAGTCTACAGCCACGTGGTAAGCCCTCTTTACTATTGAAATCCTCATCATCAAATCTTTTTTTCAGGGTACACAAATTGGAAAGTCAACTTTGCCAGAACTTCTCTTTGGAATGAACCTAAAAGAGGCAGGTTTCAAACGCTACCCACTCCGAAATCGCCAGCGCGTCATCCAGTACGCCGTCACCATATTTTTCACCAAATATGATAAAGAGTAATGTCTCTAATTTAAAAACCATTATTTATAATATTTTTTTAGGTTTATCAAAGGATTGGACCAACATTTAAGTTCTCTCTACCCACTAGGAAATGTGACGTCCGACGATGAGATCGTCCACATTTATCACCGCGGCGATTTTGACTTTCATGAGTTTCTTCCATTGTTTTTTACTTACACGGTTTTATTTTTTACATGTATTTTTCTGTAAGGAAAATTGAATTAGTCAAAAGTAAAGTGGGCGTGGCGTTAAGTGCGGTTTTTACGGTGATGGCATCGTTGGTGATGTCAATCGGACTATGTCTGTTCTTTGGTTTGGATCCTGCCGGGAGCAGTCGTGGTCGCGAGGTTTTCCCTTATTTGGTCGTCGTCGTCGGGCTCGAGAACGTCCTAGTCCTAACGAAATCTGTTGTTTCAACTCAAGCACATCTTGATGCGAAAATCCGTGTGGCTCAAGGACTGAGCAAAGAAGGGTGGGGAATCACAAAGAATCTGTTAGCCGAGCTGACGATATTGACTGTAGGACTGTTCACTTTGGTGCCATCGATTCAGGAGTTTTGTATATTTGCGATGGTGGGCCTTCTTTGCGATTTCTTCCTTCAGATGTGCTTCTTTTCGACGATACTGTCGCTTGACATGCGTGGGCTCGAAGAGGCTTCTGATGGTTTGACGCCGCGTCTTCGGGATTACGCATCGCCTCCGCCGACCAGACTCAGCAGGACACGATCAGCGCCTCGTCTTGACTTCGATTCGACCTCACGCGTCCCCAAACGGCTTCGTCTTGTTCTTTTCTGGGGTCGGACGCGTATCGTCCAAAGAGCTTTCATGCTCGTCATGATAGTTTGGATCGGCGGATTTATCTATTCAGCAGGAATACTTCAAAACCTTCTACCCACCCCTGAAATCAAACAAGTAAAATATGCCAGCCTTATCAAAGAAGGGACCATACTCGGGAACTATCATCCAAGCAATAAAACAGACTCTCAGATCTTAAAAAGCCCAAATGCCGTACCTTTGCAACCCATCAAATGGTGCTATTTGACCAATGTCTATAATTCATCGACTTCATGTCGTTTGAGTCTACTTCCGCCAATACGTTTGGGATATTTGATACCTCCTGAAAGAGCAGAAACAATGCGAAATCCTCTGGAGCCCCCGCAAACGCCGTTTAAATGGCACAGTTTAGCTCAGGCGTTAGACAGAGATGAGATTGAAGTTTCTCAAGCAAAATGGGAGACACCGTTTCTTCCTACATCACCGTTAGAAGTTCTTTTAGTCACTGCCTTGTGTGTCATATCAATACTGGTTATTTCATATGCGTCTTTGGCTTTATATCATTGTATATGCTCAAGGAATTATGCACAGTGGAGGTCTGCTTGGGCGAATGATCAATCTGTGCCTGATACAACTGTTGTTTTACAAGCAGTACCTTTAGTTCTTGAAGGGCAAGGTCAGTACGTTGAATGGCTTGCTTCAGATGGTAACAGCGTCGCGTGCAGCTATCTTACAGGCGATGTTAACGTCTGGGATTCCGTTTCGGGCGAACGTCTAGCCCATATCGACCGTAAAAACTACTTTTTTGAGTTAAAGCCTAAAAAAGAGGCCAAATTACCAGACTTGACGGAAGCAATGAACTTCAAGTTTTCCAACTTTAATCCAAGATATGATTATGAGAATGGATATGATTATGGGCCTGTGGTGAGATCGTTGTACGAGGAAAGCGAGGAAGATCCTTTGTTCGAGAACTGTCCGAACATTTGGTGTATGAGCGCTGCGGATAATTTGATCGCCTTAGGCACTTCTTCGGGACGTATCGAATTTTGGGAGGCGACTTCAGGTAAGAACAGCACCCTTATCCCAACCCATTCATTGTTGCTTTTCAGGAAAACTAAAAGAAATCGATGATACGAGTAATGTTGGAGCGACATGTATTAAAATGGCGAATTCAAAATGTGTCATCGGACGAATGGATGGAGCGTTGGAAATCATCGGTCTTGATTGGTGTGGATCACGAAGGCATGTCAGGACGCGAAGTAATGGAAACATCTCTGATGTCCTTTCTACACGAAGGACAATCCGTGCACATCAGCAGCCTATCACCGTTCTGGAAGTCGAATCCGGTCGTATATTAACAGGAAGTCGTGACCATACATTGAAAGTCTTCAGTTTACAAGACGAGCTTTTAGTTTTTACCCTTCATAGTCACTGCGGGCCTATAACGTGTGCTTTTATCGACTCGTTGAATCCAATGACATCAGGTTCGGGAAGTCAGGACGGAATGGTCTGCGTCTGGGATTTGCTTACAGGAGCATGCGTCTACTCATTAGAAGCGCACGATGGGCCTGTGACTGCTATGTCTTATTCCCCGAGTTACGTCCTCAGCCTTGGCTTTGATGAAAAACTCTGCGTCTGGGACCGTTTTCAAGGTCACCTCCTCAACACAGTCCAACTCACTCAAGCCTACTGCACTACAATGGCCATGCTCACCCATAATCTTCTGATTACCTCAAAACAAGTAAATCTCTCTCAATTTTGCGCTTATTATTTATCTTTTTTTTAGGGTTCACTTGTGATATGGGATGTTAGGACTGGGGAACCTGTGAGAATGGTCAAACTTGGCCACACCGACTCTGTTGTATATGTAAACACGATACTTCCGCTTCGCGACTCGGTTGTCTGCGACTATGGCCACTCTCTACGAATTGTCCGATTCCCACTCGTCCGAGATAAGACTGATTAAAAGTAATTTTTATAGTATGAGGATGTCCAAAAATTAATGACCGTTTGTATTTTGCTGCCGTACGGGCGAAGTATTCTGCCAGATGGTAGCACTAGCTTGTAGCGGGAAGTTCCCCCTCCACATCGCAACTGGTCTCATCTCTCTATCTTATCCAGTGTTGCTACGGCAGCCGTTCGCGATGGACGTCATGGTGCCGAGTCCCGCTGGTTGTGAAGTTCGCTCCGTCATCCGTTTCCTAAACGCGGAGAAACTTCGCCAGGTCGAAATTCAAAGACGTTTGACGGCTATTAATAACATTCGTAACATTAGCGTAACAACAGCGCTCATTCATAACATTGCCATAAATAGCCGTCAAACGTCTATGAATTTCGACCTGGCGAAGTTTCTCCGCGTTTAGGAAACGGATGACGGAGCGAACTTCACAACCGGCGGGACTCCATCGCGAACGGCTGCTGTAGCAACACTGGATAAGATAGAGAGATGAGACCAGTTGCGATGTGGAGGGGGAACTTCCCGCTACAAGCTAGTGCTACCATCTGGCAGAATACTTCGCCCGTACGTACAAAAAACAAATAATACAAAAAACAAAAAATACAAACGGTCTTTAATTTTTGGACATCCCTCGTAGCAAGAAAAATTGTTCACAATCGTTGTTAATATTTTTTTTTTGTAGGTACAATCACCAGTGAAAGCCAAAAAACAACGTTTTTCTTCTTTTTGTTTGCTCAATTTTAGTCTTTATGCTAGTTCGTTATTTAATATTTGATATTTCCTTTTAAATTATTGTTAACCATTCAGACTTGTTTCTCAGATCTTTTAAGTAATCCAAAGATTTTTGGGCTTCCTACTATGGCTCAAATAGCCCCTTGATTTTTCGATTAATATTTGAGCCATTTGTACAGCCTTTGGAGACAAAAAAAAAAGGCTCTCTGCCCTTTGTAGCCATTTCAATTGGTTTTCTTTTGATTTACAATTGAATAGCCCGCTGGAAAAACGTTTCATGTCGATTTTTTTGAAAATCGGTTTTTGATGGATCTCTTGTTCGAATCCAACTTTCAAATAGTTACTTTTCAAACCGCTAGATAGAGTCAAATGCGCAAGAAGCGGGGTGAATCGTGGTTTGTTTTGGTGGAAATATTTTACCAGTTTCCGTTTTAATTGCTTTTTGGACAAAATTCACGCTCCTGTAAAGTCTTTTGCTGCAATCTGCATTTTTCCAGCGGGCTATTCAATTTTTGACTAGTTTGGGGTTACTGCACATGTGCAGTTACTGCACCAGGAAAGCTAGGTTGGAAATGATGATTTTTGAGGGTATCAAAAAACTACTTTGAAGTTTTCTTGGGTATGAAGCGATCCAAAGCACGAATCCCAAACTAGTCTGAACCTATCGATCAAAGCTGTGTCCACACTATGCCATTCAGCACAGCGGATCCGCAATGCCGATTAAGTGTGGACATGCGAATCAGCTTTACCGTTCTGCCGAAAGCTCGACTTGGCGCAAGCCACACCAAAGCTATTGTGTTCAGGTTAGGACATGCTTGGTTTTTTCGTCATTCCCATATAAGTCGTGATCAAAATTTCTGCCTCAAAACATAAATGACCTTGAAGGACCTCCTGTGGCACAGTGTGGAAACAGCTTTATATGTTACGCATGTTAATTTATTGTTATAAAAATTTATTTATAGTGACACAGCTTCATTATTTAGGGAAACTTTATTCCTTAAAATAATTACAAAATGTGCACCAAAAAGACTAATTTATTTTTAAAAAAAGACTAACTTTATCAATTTCAGAAACTGAACAAAAAAAATTTTTTGTCTTCCTTTTTTGCCTTATTTTCATTTATTTTTATTTTGCTTTTACTGTATAGCCTATGTGGGCGTGATAAAATTGATTTCAACTTAGGGAAAACCTTAATCAGAATTAAATAAAAGTAGTTTTAAAAAATTAAATTTTTTTAAATGTATTTTTGTATAGGTATCTCCTAATAAAGGTACTAATTTAAATGTTGTTGAAATAAAAATGTTTTATTTATAGACTTAGTTTTTAACTTCCTTAAAGAAGTTATTGTGATACCCTCGGGTTTTTGGGGGTCGCGGAGGGTGAAATCGAATATTGATCTTTACCCAACTTTGTCTGTGGTGCCGGCCGGCTGTAACATTTTTTCTGCAACACTTTTGGCCACAGTTTTCAACCGATTTTCTCCAAATTTTCTTTAGTTGGTAAACAAGAAACTAACGAGGGCGATTTTTGAAATTTTTAAAAATTCGCAGCAGCCGAACCGGTTGGTTTGATTTTCACCAATTACTCCTTATATTTTTTAAGAATTTTTGGTGTAAAAATAATTGGCATTCTTTTATTACCATTTTAGCAGGGAGAAATTCCATACTTCCATGCCTAACGAGAGGGACGTCTCTAGGGAAAAAACCCATTATTTCTACCTTGATGCTTCCCTACTACTCTACTTCCCATCATTTATACTTCCCCTCCGCTATACTTCCCCTCCTTTATAATTCCCCGTCTTTTATACTTTCCCACCTTTATAATTTATTTTTTTTAAATAAATTTATCTTGAAAACAGTGCGTCCTAGAGAAAAAATGAATAGAATAAAAATTAAAGAGAATTAAATTTCCAACAGATTTTATTTAGTGCATTTTTTCAATATCTGTAACGGTTTACGATTTACAAGCCTTTAAAAATTAACACTCTTAATGGTTATACTTCAATAACCTTTCTTACACGGAGAAGGTCAACTTTTGATGGACTTTAACGCCTAAAATGTTTAAAATTTTGAAAAATGAACTACTAGATGTACAAAATGAAACTCGGCTAAAACCTACAAAATTCAAATTTACCCTGTGGCTGAGTTTCATTTTATACACCTAATACTTTACTCTCCCTTTTACTTCCCCCTCCCTTATACTCCCCCTCTCTTATACTTCCCCCTCTGTTATAATTCCCCTCCCTTATACTTACTAGTTGTAAACATGCCTTGAGACTCTCCTTTCCTTGACTAAAAGGATACCTTGAACAAATATTTTCTGTTCCTAGGACGTTTTAAGTTAGACCAATGAGAACCCTCCTTTCGAGGATTCGGAGCTAGGAACATGCCAGTAATAATGTTGGCCAACCTGCTTTGAATGATAATGGACAACCAGTTTAAAGGTTTCATATCAATGTTTATCTCATTGATTTAAAAGAATCTCAATATTTTAACGAAAAAGACAACCTAATTTATTTAAATAGTAAGTAAATAAAAAATAAAAAAATAACATGTTTTTGAAAAAAGAAGAAAAAAATCAAAATTGTTAATGGGTAACACTGTTACTGCAGCTCATTCTGCTGCAGGTCACATTCTTGGCGAGCATGCCATTATTTCATTTCCAGACTCTAATTTCGTATGTTTCTCATTTCTTCTAATGCTTATTTTTATAGTATTTTATCTAGATGGGGAATACGGTTTCCGCGGCTCAGTTGGCAGCCGGACAGATTGTCGGGAGTGTTCCACCGATTCATCCGGAAAGGAAGGAAATTGGATATATTCCTAAGGAATGCCCAATGCATTTTGTATGTTCTGTTTTATTTGTAGTTTTTAGTGATTATGCTTTTGTTTAGTCATCATCTGGGCCATGCTCTGGTGAAGATGAGATCAATCCATTGAATATGGTGAGTATGGATAAATTATTGTTGGTTGGTATTTCGAGATTGTAGATGCCGATGCCGAATCAAATGCCGGCGCCAGATCAACCGTTTGAGCTGTCGAAGGAACGTCAAGTTTCGAGTATACCGAAGGCGATTCCTCAAAATGAAAAGGACACCCATTGGGTTTATCCGTCTGCTCAGATGTTCTGGAATGCGATGCTCCGTAAAGGTTGGCGCTGGAAAGATGATGACCTATCGCAGAAAGACATGAATGATATCATTAAGATACACAATGCTAACAACGAGTCTGCTTGGCTTGAGGTGCTCAAATGGGAGGCGCTTCATGCTCACGAGTGTACTGAGCCGAAGCTCAAAAGCTTCGGAGGGAAAGCGACTGATTACTCTCCAAGAGCTAGGATGCGGCAACTTCTTGGGTAAGCTGACTACTTCTCTAAATCGGTCATCCTCACAATCGCCACGGCGCTGACTTTTCATTTTAGGTATGAACTTCCATTTGACCGACATGACTGGATTGTCGACCGGAATGGGAAAGAAGTACGATACGTCATCGATTACTATGATTCTGGCAGCATCGACGCCAACCATAAATTTGCCATTTTGGATGTCCGCCCGGCTATGGACAGCGTGGAGAACGTCTGGGATCGTATGCGAGTCGCTTACATGCGCTGGCGATACGAATTTCAAGATCGCTTTTTAACTCCTCAGCCGTCAGAAGACCAACAAAATTAATTACTCCTAGTCCTTTAGTCATAAAATTTCAAGTTGTTAAAGTGTTCACCTTGTACATCAATTACGTTAAAAATAAATAAAAATTTCAAAGTGTTATTTGAAGCTACTATTATTATTTCCCTATAAGAAAGGGTGAAAGCTCTCACTTTAAACATTTAAAAACCAAGAAGAGCTGGCCAATGGTGTGCCCTTTCTAAATTATGGAGGGGCCACGAATGCACCAAGGCCTTAAACTCATTAAGACTTTAGGATGTCTACGCTAAACGAAGATAAGGCCGTGCTGAGGTCATAAACACGTAAAATCACGTTTTCTTAATGGGCGCCCCTGACAAGTTTGCCACTCAGCAATACTGATTTTATAACCTTTACCGAAGGTAACACTGAAAAAAGTCAACATGCCCTAGTTTCTTCATTTTTCCTCTCTCTTTTATCAATTTATCCCTTTTTTTAATTTTAATTTCGACTTTTATTTTTAGTTTATTATACAAGTAAAAAGAAAGAAAAAACTAAAGAGGAAGGACGTTATTTAAATAATATTTAATATGAAGAAGGAATGGAAGGAATATCAGTTCAAGGTATGTCGAAATTTCATGTTCTTCTTCTTTTTTTTGTATGGTAATTCTAATTGTAATTTTGTTAATTCAATTTTAAAATCTGAGCACTTTCTTGCACCTTTCTATTTATCAACTGAGAGCAGCTGTGCTGAAAACAAAAACATATTGAATTTTCAATTTGTAAGTCTAAATTTGAAGTTGTTTTTTGAACTTTTCAGACTGTGGTCTTTCCAAATGGATTTTGATATATCTAAAGAATTTGACAGGGTCATCTAGGGATCGTTAGGAATTTATTATGCATGTGACCTCTCCTCCCCTCTAGTTTATGTAGTAGGTCTGTCTGTAAAGTTTTTTAAGTATAAAGGTAGAAAAATCTAAAATCTTCGCCCAGTTAGGCCAATGCAGCGGTCGTAAAAATTCAATCCCCCTTTTGACACATAAATTATGTGTGTATATGAGGCGCTCCAGGTACGAAGGGCGAACTCAACAAAACGTAGTTTCGAGATATTCGCATTTTAAAGTTTTATGTTACGGGCGAACTCAACAGAAAAGTCATGCCCTGGAATGGGAAAAGGAGTGGGGGTTGTGGACTAGGATGTGGAGTTCGCCCTTCGTACCCGATCGGATATCGCAGTTAGAGCTTTGCCGCATATCGGTTTTTACGTATTTAAAGGGGGAAAAAAGGGCGAACTCAACATAAAAATTGTATGGGTGTATTCACCAAGAGGTCTAGAATCTTAAAATGAAAAAAAAAATTTGTCCGCTGTTGAGTTCGCCCTTCGTACCCGGAGCGCCTCATATAAACTATAGGCAGACAGATCTCCGCCATCTTTGCGAGTTTGGAAAAAAAATCTTTCAAAATTGTCGAGATTATTATGAAAGGAAGGTTCTGTCAAAATTTGGTGAAAATCGGCTGAAGTGTTCCGGAAAAATGTGATGGTTGGCACGTGTGAAGGGGGGGGGGGGGTAGATCACGTGTGGCCGTAAAGAAATTTTAATTATTTTTGTTCCAGATGAGTGTAAATATTGCGGTGAAGTTCACACTGGACCTTGCGAGCCAAAGACTCCGAGGACGGTGGTGGAAGGGCCACCTCGCCGCCTTCGGTAAGGAAGCGTCCGGGCGGCCGCGACGCCGACGACGTAAAACGTAAGCGTACCTACGACTGCACAGACTGCCAAAAATCCTTCAACTCCCGCGCCAAACTCACCCAACATCGTTACGTCCACACAGGCGAGAAACCATTCGTTTGCGCGACTTGTCAAAAAGGTTTCTCAAGCAAATTCAGACTTGTCCGACATGTCCTTATACACTCCGACACTCCCAAATACGCTTGTACAATATGTTCGAAGAACTTCCATAGAATGGACCACCTTAAAACGCATTTCAAAACGCACGGACGACAGAAGCGTCTCGACTGCACGGAATGCGCGAAATCGTATACCTCTTTGTCGAGCTTTAGGCGCCATCGTGCGTTCCACGCTGCAGAAAGGGGACATCTCAAATGCCAATTGTGTAGATTCGAAGGGGATACAAAAGACTCGGTCCTTAACCATTTGAAAACACACCATTCAGGTTCGAGAACGACTCGTGCCGCTGAGAAGAAACACGTTTGCCCAGCTTGTGGACGCTCGTTTTTTATGAAGAAGGAGATGTGGCGGCACACGGTTGTCCATACGGGGAGGCGCGATTTCCTCTGCCAGTTCTGCCCGCAGGCATACCGAAGACACGATCACCTCCTTCGTCACATTCGCAAACGTCACAACGAACAGGACACCCAACAAAATCAAGAGTCTACTCAAAAGACGACCCTCCCCAATTTCAAAGACGCCTTTCAATCTTGAATCCTTTCAAAACTCCTGTGACGTCATTCCATTTTTCCGTCCTCGTTTCCTCGTATATACAGAGTAATCCGTTCTAACTTCTCCTAAACTCTGTATATTTATTTAAAAAACTAGTCCACCATTAGTCACATGACCGTACTTAACCAATTTCATTCCAAAACCGCAACTACCTCTACCATTTATATATTATTACTTTATTTACCTATATTTTTAAGGTTTGTTTTTAAAATTATGTATATTTTTTATTATTAATCTATATACTATTATATTAAATGTATAAGTATACAGGGTGATACGGATCTTGAAGTAGCAAGTCAAATACATCAATGCCATTGTTCTGGACACCCTGTATAGACTAAATAGCGTTACCAACCGTTACTTTTAGTTTTATATTCAAAGACTGTGATAATAAAGTTCATTATTATGTATTTTTAAAGAAGGAAACTATTCAGTTCGTACCTGCCTTCATTTTATTATAAAAATTAATAAAACAACGTATTTGAAGTTTTTTTACTTTCTCTAAGAGGAGTTATTGCATTACCCTCCGTTGTTTTGGAGAAGGCGGTGCTCTTTCCTACCGCTGCACCTACGCAGGGCTCTTCTGCTTCAATCCCCTTTCCGTGATTGTTAATTCAATAAAAATTAAGTTCTTAAAATAGTTTTATTTACAAATAAAATGTGAAAATGAAGTTATTTGGGCTTTGGAGGAGGTTGAGTTGTTGTAGTAGGTGCTGCTGGTGGGGTTGACGGTGATGGTGATGGTGATGGTGATGGTGAAGGTGATGGTGATGGTACTGGTGAAGCTGTTGGCTTTGGTTCTGGACCCGGATGATATCTCTCTTTAAAATCAGTGTAGCAAGTCAGCATGGCTGGAGTAAAATCTTTCTCAGGCTCGAACACCTCCAGCGGAAGAATAGTCGCATTTTTCTATACCAGGATTGATATAAGATGTACGTGAAAATTAAGATGTACAATACCTTGCTTTCTACCGATTTCAAAAGACTAATGAAATTATTAGAGGCTACTTTTTTTAGTTCCTCGTAGCTGAAGACATTCTCTGACAAAAGGTTGTCGAAAAGATCTCGAAAAGTATTGTTCCCACTAATGGCATATCTGAAAGGTGGTGTTTAGTAGAGGTTTTACACGAAACTCTACTCACTCTGTTCCTTTAAACCCAAACCCTCCACCAATACCGAAGTTGTCGGCTTTCAAAAGAATTTTCATTTTCTTAAAAACGTCGACAACGTTCGCAGTGGCGCAGGTTTTAGGATCTTTGCAGACCAAATCTTTCTTCATTGTAACCATAATTAGACCGTTCTTAGTGCTCTGAAATGAAACAAAATCATACAGTAGATTTGAAGTGTGTAAACAGTGGAAGAATCGCCAACAAAAAGCGTCAGCTGTCGATAAAACAAGTAACATACTAAGGTAATGTGGCGGGAAGATAGCGCCACCCGACTGGAACCACCGAAAGGGAACGCCCTAAAAAGGGAAGTAGGGAGAGGAAAACCCCCCCAAAGAGTATATAAAGCCGAGAGAGTCAGTCCTATAAAGTTAAGTGAGTAACAAGCACAAAACAAGGTTTTGTGAGAGATCGGCAAAGGCGGATTATTCGACGACTAAACCCGCGGGAAGTCTTAGATAATTGGCTGTTTGTGACGATCCATCTCCGGGAATAGAGAGTGGACAGCAGAATCGGCAAAAGACGATTACTCCAATCGTCAAAAGACGATTCCTTCAGTCGGCAAAAGACGATACTTCCCAATCGTCAAAAGACGATACTTCCCAATCGTCAAAAGACGATTACTCAATCGGCAAAAGACGATTCCTTCAGTCGGCAAAAGACGATAATTCCCAATCGTCAAAAGACGATTAATCGTCAGAAGACGATTAGAGATCCATCGGCAAAGGACGATCCAACGAGTCGACTTCCTCAACTTTCACCATCCAACGAGGACCCTGAGAACCTACACCTAGACCTTCTCACCGACATCCAAGGTACCCAAATAAACTTGTATATTGAAAGAACCAAAATAAATGTTAAACTTTATTCTCTTTTATTTCGCCACCCTCTAACCTAAACAAACCAAAGGTAGAACTCTCAAAGGGGAGTAAGAAATAAAAGAAAAAGTTAACGAACGTTTACAAGTGACTCATAAAAAAAGTTGCTAGAAATCTATCAACCCTCCAAGACCCTATAGCATTAACCAAAATGACTCATAAAACTTACCAATTTCTTTAAAGTGTTATTCCCGATATTGTAGTCATTTTCGATGATGTCAGCGTAGCCGGATGAGGAGAAAATGACAGGGGAGATGGAGTTATCCAAGACGTACTGCTGTGTATCGTAACTGGTTCCGGAGAGATCAAGAATCATACCGAGCCTGTGAGCACAAAAAAGAAGCATAAGTAGCAAAAAGATCATTTCAATCTTTACCTGTTTGCTTCTTTGATGATGTTTAGACCGAAATCCGATGATGGAACTCTTCCTGTCATCCATGGCGGAGAGCATTTGCCGCCGAAATCGTTAAGTGAGAGAATTCGGACTCCGAGGTCATAGAAGACCCGGATCGACGACGGACGTGAGTCCAAAGCGTATGCGCCGTCGAGAGCGATGAGACCGACGGCACCCCGGGCTTCGCGCTCGCGAGTTGACTAGAATCTGTCACGTAGGTCGATCCTGATTTTGCTAAAAATCGCTTGAGAGTATCGAGTTGCTCAATCGCCTGAGCGAAAGCATCTTTAAATGTGGAATCTTGGCATTTGCTTGCCCCAACCATCCAGATCTGAATTCCCACCATTTTCGCCTTCTCATCGTCGATCGTATTGTCATCAAGCTTACCCTTAAAATCGACATTGTTTATCTGATTTTGGAAGTCACTCTTTAGCATATAAGCTAAACCGTTCGACCTGAAGAAAACTATTATTGACGCTCACTTCTCGGCCTTCTTACCCAACGACTAGCGGTACATCGACAACGACTTGGCTTCCCTTCGGAGGTGTTGACGCGCTACTACTCGGAAGTGAGACGACCAAAATTATAATGAATAAAATAACGAATATCACTATGCCACCGATTATGATCATTTTTTTCCTTGTCAATGGCGTTGTCATGCCTACAATGGACAAAAGTGTTTGTACTGTGAAAAAGTTATTGCATTTTTTTTCTTCATTAGCAAAACTCCAAAAAAATTTAAGAAAATCTGGCGTCCAATAAACAAAGTACTAGTTTGGAGAGCTTCCAACGAAAACTTTCTTAAAGAGAAGTAAAAATACAGGAGGGGGAAGTATTAAAGAGGGGAAGTATAATGGAGAGGAAGTACAACGGTGGAGAAATTCAACGGAGGGGGAAGTATAAAGGAGGGGAAGTATAACGAAGGGGGAAGTTTTTTTTATCGAAAAATTTTCCAACTTTTTTTATTTTCCGGGGTTATTTTTTGTCAACAAAATTTTTCCCCCAAAAAAATTTCAATTTTTTTTAATTTTTCGAGTTTTTTTGTCGAAAAATTTTCCAACTTTTTTAATTTTCCGAGTTTTTTTGTCGAAAAATTTCCAACTTTTTGTTCGAAAATTTTCCGTTTTTTTTTTTAAATTTGCTCCTTTTTTTCTGAAAAATTTTTTAAGTTCTTTTTTTTTCGAAAATTTTTTAATGTCAAGGTAGAAATAATGGGCTCTTTTGCCTAGTGATGTGCCTCTCGTAACGGGTGGAAGTATGAAATTTCTCCCTACTAAAAAAAATAATAATTAAAAAGTGAAGATTTTACACCAAAAATTCTTAAAAAATATAAGGAGTCTTTGGTGAAAATTTGGTGAAAATGATACCAACGGTTCGGCCGCAGCGAATTTTTTAAAATTTCAAACAGACATATCTCCGCCATTTTTCGAAATTCAAAAATCGCCCTCATTCATTCTTGTTCACCGACTAAAGAAAATTCGGTGAAAATCGGTTGAAAATTGTGGCTGTAAAGTGTTCCGGAAAAAATGCTACGTCCGGCCGGCACCAAAGACGAAGTTGAGATCGGTAAAGATCAATATTCGATTTAAACCTTCGGGGTCTGGAAGACCCTTCCCCAAAAACCCGACGTCGAGGGTATCACAATAACTTCTTTAAGAAAGTTAATTATTTTTAAAGCCTCTAATTATTATTCTCCTTAGTACTAACTTTTATGGATATTTTAAAAGCAGATTTTTATTATCTTTATCAATTTTTTTCTGTATAACCCACATATTTTTAAGTATAATTCTAAGTATTACTTACATTCTCGCATGTTTCCACGTAAACCTTGACATAAGTCGGAACAGAAAGCCATTTTTTAAACCGAAAATATTAAAAACCTATAAAATTATGAGTGTAAAAAAAGTTATATAGGGACAAAAAATAAACTAGACTTAATTGATTGGTAAAATGTCGCAAAGTGGGCTAATCTTATCTTCAGGTGTGAGAGATAAAAAAAAAAAAAAGGAAATTATATAGAACTAAAAATTTCCTCAATATGTATAATAAGTTTGGGTGGTAAAATAGGGGGATGACGAAATTAAATATCGAATGTTATTGATTGATAAATCCGGGGGAATGGCCCAGACTTTCGATAGCCGAATACTTGTTAAAAAAAACCTTTATCTCGAACTAAGTCCAACACGAACACTAAATCAAATAAAAATAAAATTCCATAATGAGTCATTAAAAAAGAGGAAGGGATTTAAAATGTGATAACCAGAGCAAGGATTCCCGTGCAATTGCATGTTTTTTTTGGCTGCTTGGAAATCAATAAAATTTAGATAGTTTTTCGAATCATGAAAAACTGAGCATTTTAAGCACTACTTAATACTGCACGATTTGCACGTTTTGGGGTATATTGCACGAAAATTGCACGTTTTGGGAATTTTGCAAATTAGCTGCACATTTTGATTTATTATTATTTTTTTAATGTTTTTTTCTTTTAATGTTTAAAGAAATAAAAATTAGAATGCTATTTAACTAAATATTTACATTACATAGTATTTAGTTTGCCTGAAGGAACCCTTTTGGGTCTTTTGAGAAGGGAAAAAGTGCCCTGTAGCCGGAAGCAGTGAGAGACGGATCAAAATTGGTAGCAAAGGTTAATTAGAACCAGGAACTGTCGAACTGATATTGTTTTCTGGCTGCCGAAAACACCATTAATCGTCAGCAAGAAAAATTATGTATATTAAAAATTCGTCGGTGAATCTCGTGAATACAGGCCTTTATTTGAAAATCACTGGAACAGGAACAGGGTCGGTAAAATGTAGCAGTGAAATGAGTCATATTTCACTGTCAAAGTGATTGCTTCCCCAAGAGGTTATCTAGGAACGCGGTAGCGTTCCGCCCCGCAAAGCAAAACCCGACTAAAAGCGCAAAAAGTACGAATGGTACCATGTGTTTGTTTTACTGATTATTGTTCTACCAAAAAACAAATAAAATTTCTTATCTTCGGTGCGTAATTTTCTGTAAAAGCATGTTTTAAACTTATATTGCACGGTTTTTGCACGATTTAGCATTTTTTGATGCACGTTTTTCATTTTGACTGCACGAATGTCCGCTCTCTGGTGATAACTCTTATAGCAAATTGCCACGTTGGTCATACTGTTTTTAAAACGTCATATGAGGCTTACCAACTAAAATATTCTAGTGTACACTATATTAGCCCGAATAAAATACTGAAAATTAATCATAATTTTAAAAAAAAATCAATTATGCACACTTAATTACATTTGAATGCCCGCATTGAAAAGAATCTTTTGCAATTTTTCTGTCATCATCACGTCAGGCTTACCAACTTAAAAGTACTGGTTTGAAGAGCTTACAACGAAAACTTCCTTAAAGAGAAGTAACAATATAGGAGGGGGAAGTATAACGGAGGGGGAAGTATAAGGGAACGAAAGTATAACGAACGGAGGGAATGTATAAAGGAGGGGGAAGTATAAGGGAGGGGAAGTATAAGGGAGGGGAAAGTTTTTTTTTTAATTTTCCGAGTTTTTTTTTTTTTTGAAAAATTTTCCGAATTTTTTTTTCGAAAAATTTTCTGATGAAATTTCTAATAATGAGTCATTAAAAAAGAGGAAGGGATTTAAAATGTGATAACTCTTATAGCAAATTGCCACGTTGGTCATACTGTTTTTAAAACGTCAACTCTATAAGGCTTACCAACTAAAATATTCTAGTGTACACTACATTAGCCCGAATAAAATACTAAAAATTAATTATAATTTTTTTTAAATCAGTTACTCACTTAATTACATTTGAATGCCCGCATTGAAAAGAATCTTGTGCAATTTTTCTGTCATCATCACGTCAGGCTTACCAACTTAAAAAAATATATCCTTAATTTTTAATTTATTATTAATTAATTTTTTTTGCTAAAGCAACAGGCAGAAGAGAAACAATATTAGTAGAGGCCTCTAGCGGGGTAGCTAGCAATTTCCATTGACGTACATCTTTCTTATATAGAACTTTTGCCTAGATTCACAATGAATGGTGGTTATTAAGTTGGCAAGACTGAGAAAAAAAGATTCGGCTAGTTTCTCTTATGGCACATTCAATTTTTCCTCGTTAATTTGGCTAGACTGAAAATTAAGACCTGTATTTGTAAACGTTCCTGAAAACTCTCCTGTCCTTAACGAAAAGGATACCTTGAACCGACCTTGAACGTCCCGTCCCTTAGGCAAAATTTTAAGAGAAAATCAAGTATGATGTTGCCATCAGCCAATGAGAGCCCTCCGTTCGAGGACTCCTTTAGGTACCTCGATAGCTTCCTTGAAAAAATGGAGGGAAATCGGAAGAAACAGATTACTTCAAGGGAGGCTTTTAAATAAGAAAAAGAACGTTAAGTAAGGATTTTCAAGGAAACCTTGAGAAAAGGGTTCCTAAGGAATAAATACTGGACATTTACAAACGGTTTTCCTTAATTCTAGTAGTTTGACTCACAAATACTATTAGGTTATTAAAAAAAAATAAGTTGATAATTTATAGCTTAGTTCCAACCGCAGTTTTGAAGTTCAAATCGTTTCCCCGTCTAATCTGAAGTCATCTGACGTCAAATATGACGTGTAAATCCTTCTGCGCATGCTCCAGGAGTTCCAAACCAGTTTCAAACTGCGGAACAAAGCTAATATGTAG
This sequence comes from Orius insidiosus, assembly GCA_014119065.1. Taxonomy (NCBI): domain Eukaryota; kingdom Metazoa; phylum Arthropoda; class Insecta; order Hemiptera; family Anthocoridae; genus Orius; species Orius insidiosus. The sequence goes on along the minus strand of JACGAQ010000807.1, from coordinate 20,641 downwards.
GAAAACGGTTCTGTTCAACGATATCAAGAAGGCAGTGCAATTTTCGCAACACTGATGTTTAAAAAAAATCCCTTTTATTGGTACATAATGTACGAAATTTTTAGTTGTATTTGCGTCTTTCAGGCGTAAACTGATCTGTTTGTCCGATTTCTGCACAAAAGTCGGCGCTCGGTGTAAAAGGAGCTTCAAGACGTTTTGTATTCTCAAGTCCATATCCACTTCTAAAAAAAATCTCATTTATTTTTTAAAAATCCATTTTGAAGGGTCCCCGTTTTTATATTTCGCGTTCTATCCTTTAGCGTGCGGGGGCTGAAAAATGGCGCATGCCTCCCACTCGGCCTCCACAAAACCGGGATCGATCCCAACACAGTTTGGACACCAACCGTCAGCGATGAACATCGAAGTTATTAAGTAAGTACCGAAATTAGGAACTATTTTTTTTAATTCGTTTTTTCTTTTATTCAATTTGATATTACCCTGTATAACAAAATTTAGCCAAAATACCACATACAAAAAAAATAACCTCAATTTTTAAGTATTTTATGTAGATTTCTTTCTGAATTTTCCTATTATCATTCATCATATTATTAATTTATTGTGAAAAACGTTTTAATTAAATTAATTTTTAAGTATTAAAATTGAAAAAATAATTAATAATAATTAAAATCAATGAAATTTTAAAAAAGGGTTCACACCCCCTTAATCGTGGTCCTTTTTTATACGAAGGCGTCCCTCCCCTATATTCAAACAAGTTTTCATTGATTTATTTAAATTTTATGAATATTTTTTAAATATATTCCATAGTGTTTGATTCTGAAGTTTTTTTTGATATTCTGAAAAAGATGAAAAAAGTGTTAGGGGGGCGTTGGTTTTTTCGGGAAAATGTGGAGTCGAATTTTTTTTTGTTTAAGATTAAATGTGATGGGAATATTTGGGCTGACACCAATATCTCGACTTGTTGATTCCGGGAGTTTCGCGGTCTATTTGTCATCTCCGCAGGGAAATTGGATGGCGACCAAATGAGGGGGAAAATTTTTTAAAGAACTTCCGTTTTTTGGCCTTTGAAGAAATTGCTGAAAAGATATCATGGATAGACGGAATCTTCCTTTAAAACTCTGGTTACTGATTTTGATGAACTGATTAGCTTAGGAGTCTCTTATGATTTTGGTGACACCCTCTTTGCTTATCAAGTACTTGATGTTCTTCATGAACTCACTAGTTGCTTAAAATCAAATCTTCCTACAAGGAAGACCACTACTGTTAAGTACTCCTTAAATCTTCGTAAATTAACGACTTTCATTTTTAACTCAACAAAAGTCCTCAAGAACGCAATGGTCTAGGATTCAATTGTCAACGAAGGCCGCCTGAAGTTATTGGAATTCTTTATCTTGAGGAACTCAGGATTATTTTAAAAATGGGAGAACTCCTTCGTTGTCTAAAGAAAAATTCCTTTTTATGTTAATTAATCCTCAGAATGTAATTAACAAAGGAAGATTCCAGTTGCAGAAGCCGCCTGTTTCTTCTCAAAACCAATAAAAGCTAAGAAGGCCAAAAGAATGAGACAAACGCTCGTAAATATGTTATAAAGGGGATCCTTTTCCGAAAGGCCGATAAAAATAGAAAAAAAATTGTTCAAAAGGAAGTTTCTAGGTAAAAGAAAACCGAGGGAACTAAGTAGTAATGGGTTTTCGCGGACGAAAGAGGCAAAGAACAAAACCTGGGAAAGTACTGGTTTGAAGAGCTTCCAACGAAAACTTCCTTAAAGAGAAGTAGCAATAAAGGAGGGAGAAGTATAACGGAGGGGACGTAAAACGGAGGGGGAAGTATATGGGAGGGGAAGTATAACAGAGGGGGAAGTATAACGGAGGGGGAATTGTGAGGAACGAAAGTATAACGAAGAGAGGGAAAGTATAAAGGAGGGAAATAATAAGGGAGGGGGAAGTTTTTATTTTTTTTTTTTCAAAAAATTTTCCGGGTTTTCCTTTTTTTTCGAAAATTTTTCCTGGTTTTCCTTTTTTTCGAAAAATTTTCGGGGTTTTCCTTTTTTTTGCGCTTTTTTTTTTAATTTTTTAAGTTCTTTTTTCGAAAATTTTTTAGTGTCAAGGTAGAAATAATGGGCTCTTTGGCCTAGGGATGTGCCTCTCGTAATGGGTAGAAGTACGAAATTTCTCCCTACTAAAAAAAATAATAATTAAAAAGTGGCAATTTTTTACACCAAAAATTCTTAAAAAATTTAAGGAGTAATTGAGGCGCTCCGAATACGAAGGGCGAACTCTACAAAACGTAGTTTCGAGATATTCGCATTTTAAAGTTTTCTGTTAAGGGCGAACTCGACAGAAAAGTCACTCTCTGGAATTTTCGTGGCGAGATTTTAGAATCATCATAGAATCATAGAGAAAAGGGTTTTTTAAAAATCACCAAATCTCGAAAAGAAAAATAAAATTAAATAAAAAAGGTTGAGAGTAGAGCTTTGCCGCATATCGGTTTTTACGTATTTTAAAGGGGAAAAAAGGGGAAACTCAATATAAAAATTACGTGGGTGTATTCTTCAAAAGGTCTACAATCTGAAAATGAAATAAAAAAAATTTGTCCGATGTCGAGTTCGCCCTTCGTATTCGGAGCGCCTCAATTGGTGAAAATTTGGTGAAAATCGGATTAACTCGGCCGGCCGGAACCACAGACAAAGTGGAGGGTATCACAATAACTGCTTTAAGGAAGTTAAAAACAAGTTTCTATTCGAATGGAGGGCAATTCAGCAACAAATGAATAAGCAACTAATGGTTTATCCGTCGAAGGGGACCCTCCCAAAGGAAGTTTCGCCGTTGAAATGCCTAGGAGAATCCCGTAAAAACAGTTTTACTTCCTTAGAGAAGGTATTGTGATACCCTCAACGTTGGGTTTTTGGGGAAGGGTCTTCCAGACCCCGGAGGGGGAAGTATAACGGAGGAGGAAGTGTAACGGAGGGGGAAGTTTTTATATTTTTCGAAAAATTTTCAAAGTTTTTTTTTCGAAAAAAAAAATAAATAAAAACTTCCCCCTCCGTTATACTTCCCTTCCCTTATACTTCCCCCTCCGTTATACTTCCCTTCCCTTATAATTCCCCCTCTGTTATACTACCCCTCCCTTATACTTCACCCTCCGTTATACTTCCCCCTCCTATATTGTTGCATTTTTCCTCCACTTCACGGCCACAATTTGAACCTCCACCAAAGTTTCACTTAAAAACTGAACCGGTGGTCCTATTTTCACCCCACCAAATACTCCTTATATTTTTTACAATTTTTAACTTCCTTAAAGAAGTTATTGCGATACCCTCGACGTCGGGTTTTTGGGGAAGGGTCTTCCAGACCCCGGAGGGTCAAATCGAATATTGATCTTTACCGATCTCAATTTCTCTCTCTCTCTCTCTCTAATTGCGGGGGCCCTTTAACTCGCAATATTGTTAGATTACTCTTCCGTTGACGTTAAATTATTCAAAATTCCACAAGAGTGCGCCATCATAGACGTAAAAGGTTATTTTTTCATGGTTAATATCTTCCGCTTGTTCAATTTTTAAGGAGGTTTTTTTTATGGTGTGTAAACAGATTGAAGGCTTGTTGCGTCTATTTTATTTAAGCGGTTATTTATTGCCTTTTGGGACTCGTACAAGAAATGAGGTTTTAGGCTACGGACGGGGAGGGCAATCGATTTTAATCCTAGTTACTTTGAGCCGCTCGAAAGGGACAAAGCGATTTTCAACTTCCTGCTTTATAAGTCATGCGGAAGGGTCAAGAAAAATCAAGAGAAAAATAGTGTTTTTATATTTAAAATAAACACTAGCCGTATAAAAAAAGAGGTATCGTGAAAAGTGGAGGAAATTCTCGATATTGAAAGCCCCCTTTCCAGAGAGGAAATTTCCCTTTCATGAAATACGTCAAAACGGTTTATTTACCCGGAAAATTAATAAAAGAGATTGTCATCTATTGGCGGTTTTCTTGAAGGTGACCCGCCATTCATGTAGGCATTGCGGGTTCCTATACTTTAATATCTCCGATAAAAAGTTTTCTTCTCTAAAAAATGGGGTTATAGCATCAAAAAAATTTAATCTCCACCTCATCCTAACGGAAAAGTTATTGCATTTTTTTTCTTCATTAGAAAAAATCCATTTCTAGCTTATTATAAATTCCAAAAAAATTTAAGAAAATCTGGCGTCCAATAAACAAAGTACTAGTTCGAAGAGCTTCCAACGAAAACTTCCTTAAAGAGAAGTAACAATATAGGAGGGGGAAGTATAAGGGATGGGAAGTATAATGGAGGGGGAAGTATAAGGGAAGGGAAGTATAACGGAGGGGGAAGTTTTTATTTAAAAAAAAAAATTTGAAAATTTTTCGAGAAAAATAAAAACTTTCCCCTCCGTTATATTAGGTGAACAACATGAAACTCGGCTAAAATCTACAAAATTCAAATTTACACTGTGGCTGAGTTTCATTTTGTACACCTAATAAATAAAAATTGAAGGAAATTTAATTCTCTATAAATTTGTACTTAATTATTTTTTCTAGCATGCACCATTTACGGAAAATAATTTTTTTAAAACAAATTTATCTTGAAAACAGTGCGTCCTAGAGAAAAAATGAATAGAATAAAAATTAAAGAGAATTAAATTTCCAACAGATTTTATTTAGTGCATTTTTTCAATATCTGTAACGGTTTACGATTTACAAGCCTTTAAAAATCAACCTTCTTAATGGTTATACTTCAATAACCTTCTTACACGGAGAAGGTCAACTTTTGATGGACTTTAACGCCTAAAATGTTCAAAATTTATAAAAAAAACGAACTACTAGGTGTACAAAATGAAACTCGGCTAAAATCTACAAAATTCAAAACCCTGTGGCTGAGTTTCATTTTTTACACCTAATACTTCCTCCTCCGTTATACTTCCCCTCCCATATACTTCCCCTCCGGGGTCTGGAAGACCCTTCCCCAAAAACCCGACATCGAGGGTGTCACAATAACTTCTTTAAGATTAAAATCCAAACTCGGTATTTTAACCGCCATTTTATTTTATTTTTCATAATAGCTTGTGTACAGGGTGTTACATGTTGTTTTCATTCATTTTTAATTTGTTTAAATAATCTTGTTTTTTATAATCTTAAATACGTGAATGTTTATTAAAATTTCCGATACCTGTTGCAGGATTTTCTTTATGAAATCACGCGATTTTTCCCCCATTTATAAGTTTAAAGAAAGGGTCAATGTTTAACCTAATATTAAGATTAGAAAACTAATTTATTTTAATATTAGCTTTGTTCTAACCGTAGTTTGAAACTGATTTGAAACTCCTGGAGCATGCGCAGAAGGATCTGCTCGTTGACGTCAGATGACTTCAGATTTGACTAACTATTTGAACGACTTCAAATATGACGTACAAATCTGCGCATGCTCCAGGAGTTTCAAACTGCGGTTGGAACAAAGCAAATAACAACGGTTTTGGGCAGGATCTAAAGAGAAAAAAATTAAACATATTACACGACCGGTTTCGGCTTTAACAAGTCTCATCAGGAGATTTTCCGTTTATTGCTCCCCATTTTTACTGTGAACATAAAATTGGTGAAGAAAACTGCCATGTAGGTTGAAGGGCGTTGTTCTTCTCTGCCTTCCCGCATACTCGGAAAAATCGCCGTCCAGTTATGTCCTCAGAAAAAATTTGAGAGAGCAATTATCGGAAAATAGTTCACTTAAGCCGAAACCGGTTGTGAAATATTCTTGTTTATTGTTGCTCTCTTTCTCAAAAATTTTTGTTATCAATTTTTGAAATGACGTTAAGCTTTAAATGAGAGATTTGTAGTTGTTAAGTCGCTTTAATTTTTTAAAAATGTGTGGCTCAAAAAAACAATTTTTTTCGCGGTAACAGGTGAAACATTTAGTCAGGGCAAGTATCGACTTGGAACGTCAGACTAATGACGTCATTTTTATCGACCTCTTCGCCTTCGCGTCCGCTTTTTTTCCCCATTCATGTCTCTCCTCGTTTTTACTCCCTTCACAACCTAGTAACCCCGTAACTGATTTTCCGATAAACACTTTTGACGTTTTTCAATCATTTTGTTAAGTTCCGAAACGTAAAGATGGAGCGCGGATATGCCGCTTCCCCCCCCCCCCCCCCAAAAGCCGTCTTTTAATGAATCTGGACCTCAATATTTATTTTCAACCACTAACTCCTCTCTAAAAAGCGAAAATTATAAATTCGTTTGAACTCCCGGCTTTTCCATTAATTTGACAATTCCCATATGAATTAACATGCATGGCATGTAAATCGATAGACGCCCCCGGGGGATCCGACTCTCTTCTATATTTGACGATTCATCCAAAAAAAGGGAATTTCAAAAAAGAAAAAATCACAAAAGATCGGTGTGGATGGACCTTTGAAAAGAAAAAGCGACGTGGGAGGGAATCAAATCAAATAGCTTTCATTTCCAGTTTGTATTCAGCGAACAACAGAAATCCAACTATAGCTTCAGTAATTAATCCTTTAGTAGGCAATCGACGTCTTCTTAGATGTATACCATCGATGATTTCAGTGACTAATGACACTGGATACAACATATTGATGTCTTCTATATTAGTTCTAGCCGTCAATTATTAAGTACTTGATCATTGACGAGTGTAAACAGCGGAAGAATCGCCAACACAAAGCGCCATCTGTCGATAAAACAAGTAACATACTAAGGTAATGTGGCGGGAAGATAGCGCCACCCGACTGGAACCACCGAAAGGGAACGCCCTAAAAAGGGAAGTAGGGAGAGGAAAACCCCCCCAAAGGGTATATAAAGCCGAGAAGCGCCGCATAAGAGTCAGTCTGTCCTATAAAGTTAAGTGAGTTACAAGGTTTGTGAAGTGTTGTGAGAGATCGGCAAAGGCGACTCGACGACTAAACCCTCGGGAAGTCTAGATAATTGGCTGTTTGTGACGAGTCGTCTCCAGGATTAGAGAGTGGACAACGGAATCGGCAAAAAACGATTACTTCAATCGTCAAAAAACGACAATCGGCAAAAGACGATTACTTCCCAATCGTCAAGAGACTATTACTTCCAGTCAGCAAGAAACGACTACTTCAATCGGCAGAAGACGATTACTTCAATCGTCAAAAGACGATTACTTCCCAATCGTCAAAAGACGATTACTTCAATCGTCAAAAGACGATTTCTTCAGTCGGCAAAAGACGATTCTTTCCAATCGTCAAAAGACGACCAGAGATCCATCGGCAAAGGACGATCCAACGAGTCGGCTTCCTCAACTTTCACCATCCAACGAGGACCCTGAGAACCTACACCTAGACCTTCTCACCGACATCACACGAAATCCAAGGTACTCAAATAAACTTGTATATTGAAAGAACCAAAATAAATGTTAAAACAGTCTTTATTCTCTTTTTATTTCGCCACCCTCTAACCTGAACAAACCAAAGGTAGAACTCTCAAAAGAGAGTCATATATTTAATTCATTCATATGGCATCTCTGCAAATTTAAATTCGACTTCTTTGATAATGGCTTCAAAGGCTGCATTGATTCATTATTAATTTCTCTTCGTTAGTGGATATCATCGATGATGAGCCTTCACAGCCTTTCGTTCTTATGTTGTGGATTGATTTCTTCAGGAGTCCTTTCGTTCATTGCCATTCTCTTCTTCTGTCCGTCTTTTTCGCAAACTGACTTCATTTATTTTTTGCAGAGAAAAGTTGAAGCCGGGTTTGTTTACGTCCGGAGACACAAAGAAAGACTGCCTGAATATATTTAGTAAATTAATTAGAACAAAGGATATAGAATGTCTTCAAGAGGACGATGGCGTCGGGCGGAAACCAGGAAAAGAAAAATTAAGGGTAAGTCTATCGACTTAATTCAAAAGGGTTAGACCGGGGGGAACTATTAAAATGCTCTTATTTCCCGGAGGTTTCGAAATCCTATTAGTTCCCCTAATCCGATTAGCGTTTAACAGGTGTTTAAGGGATTTGTGCGAAGTTGGGAGAAGTCCCAGGGGTTTGAATTTTTACTGTACGTTTGGATGTTGCAGAAATGCCTGACGACGTTGGACTTGACCTCGTTAGGCGTGGGTTCCTGCGTTGCTACTGGGATGTACCTTGTAGCGGGTATGGTCGCTAAAAATTTCGCCGGTCCCGGCGTCGTCGTGTCGTTCATAATTGCAGCATTGGCGTCCCTATTTTCCGGTAAAGAAATGAGCAAAAAGGTCATATATAGAACAGTTACTTATAGGTGCGTGCTATGCCGAATTCGGCGTTCGAGTGCCTAAAACGACAGGCTCGGCGTATATGTATTCGTACGTGACGGTAGGCGAAGGGGTCGCCTTCGTCATCGGTTGGAATATGGTGCTCGAGTACCTCATTGGGACGGCGGCCTGCGCGTCCGCTTTATCCGCCTGCTTCAACACTATATCCGGCGGCGCTATTACCGACGCACTCAAAAGCTATCTGGGGACCATTATCGGTAATATTACCATCACATCAATGTCTTTAATTTTTATTTTGGTGTAGGAACGGACCGACCTCCCGATGTCATCGCTTTCGCTATAACGCTTGGAATGATGGTAGTCATCGCTGCTGGCGTCAAAAAATCACTTATTTTCAACAACATATTAAACGTGTTAAACTTAGCGGCTTGGGCGTTTATGATGGGCGCAGGCCTTTTTTATATCGACACGAACAACTGGACGCAGCATAAAGGCTTCTTACCTATGGGCTGGAGTGGAGTAAGGAGACCGTTTTGGTTAAAGTTTTTAAAAATTTTCCCTCAAGGTCTTTTCAGGTGCTGCGACTTGTTTTTATGCTTTTATCGGTTTCGACATAATAGCGACAACCGGTGAAGAAGCAACTAACCCAAAGAAGTCGATACCACTTGCGATAGTGACAAGCTTGTGTATTATTTTAGTCGCCTATGTCACTTCGTCGTTGATGCTTACGCTTATAAGTAGGTTGCTTTCTCTTATTTTAGGTAATATAATCATTTTTTGTTTTTAGTTCCATATGATCAGATTTCGGCGGAGTCAGGGCTAGTCGCGATGTTCGGTCAGGTCGGGGCGTATCGGTGTAAATGCATCGTAGCTGCCGGCGGAGTCGCTGGATTGACGGTCTCAATGTTCGGATCGATGTTCCCGATGCCGAGGATTGTGTATGCAATGGCGCATGACGGGCTGATCTTTCGACCTTTGGCTCAAGTCTTTCCAGGTACCGGTACTCCAGTTGTGGCGACGTTTGTTTGCGGAGTGGCTGCTGCAGTTGCATCGATGATCATAAGCCTCGACGTCCTGGTTGAAATGATGTCCATCGGAACGCTACTTGCTTATACTTTGGTTTCGACATGCGTCCTAATTTTGAGATATCAGCCGCATACTACAAATTTGATGGAACTTCTGCCCGAGTCGTTGAGAACCCCGATGAAGGGATCGCCGTCAAAAGAGACAGCACCGTCACTAGCGAACGGGCAGTACGGGAGCCATTTACGTCCTGAGCAGTTACGTACGGCACTGGAGCAGCCACCTGTCCAACGAGTGATGGTACGTCGAGTGACAAGAAGCTCTCCGGATTCGGACGACACGATGACCGAAGAAGGTGATGAAGGAATGCGTGACGATCAGTTCCTTGTTTCTGACGCGTCCGAATCTAAGTTTTACGGGACCGTCCACGGCACGGGGACCACCGGAAGTGTTGCAGGAGCGACCGGACCAACTTTATCGCATATCGCACGCAAACTCCAAGCCGCGACATATCTCTGCCCCGCCATCTTTCCTTGGGTCGACACCGGCCCGGCCACTGAAGAATCAGGCCTTGTCGTTATGAAACTCGTCGGCCTCCTTTACCTCTTAATCTTGCTTTTCGACCTAACCATCGTCTGCGGTATGGACAGCGATTCCACCATCGTCACTCTTCTCGTCTGGTCCCTCCTCCCGGCCATCATCGGCGTCCTTTTACTCATCTCCCGAAAGCCTCAGAACAGAAAAACTTTAGTTTTCATGACACCAGGACTTCCTTTCGTCCCAGCCATTGCCGTTATGGTCAACATCTACCTAATATTTAAACTCTCCATACTAACTCTCATCAGATTCACTGTATGGATGACAATAGGTAAGAAGAAAAGCGTACAGAAACCTCTTTTAAACTTTTTTTTTTTTAAAGGATTTTTGGTCTACTTCTATTATGGGATCAAACACAGTAGTTTGGACGGATATACTGGAGAGGGTGAAGGGACATCGAACGATATGGAAATGTCGACGTCCGTCCCTCAGGATTGGGCAGCTCCTCAGCCACCGTTGACCCAAAACGCGCCACCCGTCGTCCCACCACAGCCGCAGTCCACGGGACTCTTCCTCCCCACAACACAATTCCCAACCTGGGACGACTAAAAACACAAAAAACGCAACAACTTTTTTTTTCTGTTTTCTATTCTCATTAAAATCGCCGAATCTTAATTCCAAGTTCCTACTTAAGCGAGGTTATACGCACAGTGGGCCAAACTCGCATTTTTTTTCTTTTTTAGACCGGTGCTTTTAATTAATTTAATTTTTTTTAAATACTTAAACTGTCGGCCATATTTGAAACTTTTTACCTCATTTTTGTTCTTCCCCATGAAAAAAAGTTGTTGCCAGTGATACAAAAAAAATTTAGAAATTTTTTTTAGCGTACAAGCGCGTGTAGGTAAAGTGCCTTCATCCCACACGCGCTTTTTATTCCTTAAAAAAATGCCAAATTCAAAATTTGACATTTTTTTCAAATATTTAAACGCAATAAGAATACTTGGTTGTACATAAAAATATTTAAAACACAATTTAGAATACGCACAGCACAACGTGCTTTTTTTTTTTGGCAATTTTTTTCGTTTCTGGAGCTTCCTTTTATTTTATAAAACTCAAAATCTGACTGAAAACCTCGGTTTTGCACTATTAGAGAAGTTTTTAGCTTAAAAAATAAAATTTTACTAAAAAAAAAATGTTCAGACGGACATTTTTTTCCGAAAATTAAGCATATCGTGATTTTGTGATTTATGAGGGCGATCCGAAATGTAAGGGTTTTTATTTTTTATTTTGAAGGATCCGTTTTTGTAAACCTCTCATTCTATAGCCTGGGTGAAAATGAAATATAAATTGTCATAGATTTTTGAGCAAAAGAAATTTTTTCAACGTTAAAAACTTGAAGCGTTCAAAATTAGAGAAATTTTAAAACGACAAAGTGGGATTAAAAAAGTATAAAGTATTAATAATAATTAATAAGATAAGATTTAAAAAAATCTTAATTTTATTTTAAAAAATGCCCCCGGGCTACAAATGAGGGGCTTATCCCTTATTCAACTTAATACTTAAACGGTTTTTTTTTCATTTACAAAGACCTTACTTTCAGGATAAACCTTCTGTTATTATTATCATTTAAAAAAAAAAAGTTTTTTAACAAAGTGAGAAAATGGCCTATTGTAATTTTAAATATATATATTAAAAAGTACAGTATTTCAGTGTTTTCCATTTTTATTGAATAATGGCGTGGTTTAAAAAACGAGTTGAAGGAAAAAGTGATAAGTGTGAGAGCTGAGAACCTTTTTTTTAATAATAAAATTTATTTAAAAAAGCAATAAAAAGTTGTAAATAAAAAAAGATCTTATTAGACAATAAAAAAAACTGTTTTTCTTTTTTTAAATAAAATAAAGTTAGGTATTTATTTATTTTTTAAAAAATTGAACACCGTTTTTTCAAAAGAAAAGGTGTCTCAGTCTCACTTTAAAAGTTTTTTTCAAAGATGTAAGCTTTAAAAATTATTAAATTTTCACAATATTCTACATATTATTAATGATATAAGCTAATTGTAAATATTTCAATTATACTGTTACTTCCTTGTATTTTAATGTGGGTGTTATTGTTGAAAAAAAAATGTTATTGTAAAATGTTTAAAAATGAATTTAAAAAGTTTGTTTTATGGATATTATTGACAAAAAAAATGTTAAAAGAAATATTATCTGTATAAAAATAATGAAAATGTAATTTATGGTGAGTTTTATTTGTCTGAGGGGAAAAAATTGTTAGCTTTTGATCTCTTTAATAAACAAAATAAACGATTTTTTTTGTCCTAAATTTTTACATTCTCGCAGCCTCGAAATAAAACAAGCCTAGAATTTGATAAAAAGTACTAGTTTGAAGAGATTCCAACAAAAAGTTCCTTAAAGAGAAGGAACAATATGGGAGGGGGAAGTATATGGCAGGGAATGTATAAGGGAGGGGAAGTATAATGGAGGGGGAAGTACAACGGAGGGGGAAGTATAACGGAGGGGGAAGTATAACGGAGGGGGAGGAATAACGGAGGAGGAGGTATAAATGAAAATTTTGTGAAAATCGGACCAACTTCGATAGTTCGATCAGGGCCATAACTCCCTATATTCGTCGATCAGGGCCATAACACCCTATATACGTCGACCAGGGCCATAACTCCGCATATACGTCAATCAGGGCAATAACGCCCTCTATTCGTCGATCAGGGCCATTACTCTCCATATACGTTGATCAGAGCCATAACTCCCTATATACCTACATCGATCAGGTCCCTAACTCCTCGTGTACGTCAATCAGGGCAATAACTCCGCATATACGTCAATCAGGGCCATAATATACGTCGATCAGGGCCATAACTCCGCATAGACGTCGACCCGGGTCATAACTCCGCATATACGGGCCAGACCCTTCCCCAAAAACCCGACATAACTCCGCATAGACGTCAATCAGGGCCATAACATACGTCGATCAGGGCCATAACTCCGCATAGACGTCGATCAAGGTCATAACTCCGCATATACGGGCCAGTCCCTTTCCCAAAAACCTGACGTATCTCCGCATAGACGTCGATCAGGGCCATAACATACGTCAATCAGGGCCATAACATACGTCGATCAGGGCCATAACTCCGCATAGACGTCGATCAGGGTCATAACTCCGCATATACGGGCCAGACCCTTTCCCAAAAACCTGACGTATCTCCGCATAGACGTCGATCAGGGCCATAACATACGTCAATCAGGGCCATAACATACGTCGATCAGGGCCATAACTCCGCATAGACGTCGATCAGGACCATAAAATAACTCGATCAGAGCCATAACATACGTCAAACAGGGCCATAACTCCGCATAGACGTCAATCAGGGCCATAAAATACGTCGATCAGGGCCATAAAATAACTCGATCAGACTCATAACATACGTCGATCAGGGTCATAACTCTGCACACATTTTTTCAATATCTGTAACGGTTAACGATTTACAAGCCATTAAAAATTAACCTTCTTAATGGTTATACTTCAATAACCTTCTTACACGGAGAAGGTCAACTTTTGATGGACTTTAACGCCTAAAATGTTTAAAATTTTGAAAAAATGAACTACTAGGTGTACAAAATGAAACTCGGCTAAAATCTACAAAATTCAAATTTACCCTGTGGCTGAGTTTCATTTTGTACACCTAATACTTCCTCCTCCGTTATACTTCCCCTCCCATATACTTCCCCCTCCGTTGTCTGGAAGACCCTTCCCCAAAAACCCGACATGGAGGGTATCACAATAACTACTTTAAGGAAGTTAATAAATCAGAGGATAAGTTCACATTCGACGGAGCGTACTTGCCAGAGTACTTACCTGCCAATGATCTCCAGGTATAAATTGTGCTGCGGGCGTTCTAAACATAGAAATACATAATGGTCGTTTTTATTTTCCCTCTGTCGTTTCTTTGTCAACCAATAATTGACCCAATAAAGATTTCATTGCTGCAAATTAAAACAAAAGTTTTTGTTTCTCTAATTGGATGATCGAATGGGCAAAAGAAATGGAAGAAAAGGGATTCGATTCGAACACTATGAACCATTAGTTTTTATTTAATCATTGATCTGAGTAGCATGAAATATGAATAGCTTGAGTTCAATATCTGAAATCAAATGTAATGATTTATATGGGAGTAAAACGTCGTTACCTGCATCGAAGTGGATAGAGTGAGCGGGCTGCGACCTTTGAAGCTGATGATGTTGGGAATTTTGGCCTGACGTAACATCATGTTGAGTTCTTTCCTGATTTTGGGAGACATTTCGTACCATGGAATGTCGCAGAGGCTTTTAAAAATGGCCGAACTCTAAAAAAAGCAATGTTAAACGGAAGTAGTCGTTTGCTGTAGATACAGCAGTCGTCCTGAAAAAGTTCACCTCTGTTTGGAGTTTCTCCCCCGTGAAGCACAAAACGAATAGGAGAGCGCCCATGACAACAAGACAAAAGGCGTTGACAGCCACCAAAGTCAGATCTCGATCAGTTTTGAGTTGCTGTTGAGTTGAGATATTATATTGTGTAACATTAACGATGAATACATACGACTAGAATAGTAAAAGCATAGAGGGTTAAAGAAAGAGATCCTGAAATGTTCTGTACAGCCAATGGCGGCCCGAAGAAGACTTTCAAATCATTCACTAACCTATACAAGAGACGTAAAATGCTTTCTTAACTTAGAAGTTGTCAAGCCTGGCGAAATAATTGAATGCACAGAGGAAGTCTAAGAACTGGGATTTGAATTCTAAGAATTGCATAATCGTCTTCCAGAATGATAAGTGGCTACATCTAAGTTATTCAATGATGGGTAGGTTTTGAAGGTAAGATGGGTGTAAAACTTCATGGATGCTACTTACGAGGGATGTCCAAAAATTAAAGACCGTTTGTATTTTGCCGCCGTACGGGCGAAGTATTCTGCCAGATGGCAGCACTAGCTTGTAGCGGGAAGTTCCCCCTCCACATCGCAACTGGTCTCATCCCTCTATCCTTTGTTATCCTACAACTATCCTCTTTATCCAGTGTTGCTACGGCAGCCGTTCGCGATGGACGTCTCGGTGCCGAGTCCCGCCGGTTGTGAAGTTCGCTCCGTCATCCGTTTCCTAAACGCGGAGAAATTTCGCCCGGTTGAAATTCATAGACATTTATAACATTCGTTACAACAGCGCTCATTCATAACATTGCCATAAATAGCCGTCAAACGTCTATGAATTTCGAACGGGTGAAGTTTCTCCGCGTTTAGGAAACGGATGACGGAGCGAACCTCCGAGCGAGGGGGAACTTCCCGCTACAAGCTAGTGCTGCCATCTGGCGCAGAATACTTCGCCCGTACGGTGGCAAAATACAAACGGTCTTTAATTTTTGGACATCCCTCGTAGTTCGCACTTACTTAAGACTCCTCTGATGTTCTTCTATAAGCTCGTTGATGTTGACCACTTCTCTTTCGTCGCTCCCACCGTTTCCCCAATCGAGAATTCTCATGCTGATAATTCTCAGTTCGACGCCCGCGAAATTAATAAAAAGTATTGCCATGCATATGTACGAGACGCAGGTCGCCGTGAGAGATATCGCCCACCAAGTAGTCGCAATCGTCACTGCGTAATAGTACATCCCACGTTTCGGATTTTTGCCGACGTAACCCTCGTTAGGCAAAGGCGTCATAAAAGCGACGTTCGAATCCGTATAAAATGCCAAATACGCGTCATAGAAATAAGGAAGTATCTCGTAAACAAGGATGAAACCCAAGCAGTTCCACAAATAGAAAATACCGAGTTTGAACAGGAAATCGAATCTTTTGGAGAACATCTTGATCTGATAGTCCTCCTTTCGGGATTCGATGATCTCACGAATTTTCTCGTATATGGACTTTAAACTTCCGAATCGGACAAGGCAGTAATAAGCTTCGACCGCAATAAAAATGCCGGCGTTAGCAAAAAAAGCGTATTTCGAAAGGCTTTCTTTGAAGCCGGATAGGAACATCGAAAGGACGCTTAAAGGTGTCAATGCAATAACGTAGATGAGACGAAACTGTTGAATCCTTCGTGCAAAAGAAAACCTTTCGAAATGTTGCCAAATTCCTCCACAGATCATGAAGAACTCGAGCTTCTTGTATCTTCTCAAATTGGAATCCATTTTGAGACTAACCGATGAGGCTAATTAAGTTCAGAACATCTAATTGCCCACCATTTTCGACTAAACTTTTCTTCTCTCATTATTAGGTATATTGGAAAACCAAACTTTAAATATCGATTAGAATACAGCAATTAGCTGAGCGCCGCTGCCATAGCAAAGAGGGTTATCAAACGCCGCTAATTACAAAGCCATCTGATGATGATACCAAACTAGCGCAGCCGCATCGATTGTGGCAAGGACGAGAAACTCTGCGGGAAAAATTTCATAGCTATTTTGCGCTTAAAAATCAGGACTTATCATTCAATTCCAACGACCCAAAATGTACAATGATGTGGAACTCATTTGTTTACCTACCTTCAACGATAGGTAGCACTGTGTTCATTAGTGACGTCACCAACCTCAATGGAGAATAAAAAAATGAAGTAGATTACAGTTCATTGTTTATTATCGTTTTTAAATACATTATACAACATTTTGGAACAAGAAATTATAACTTTTAAATACAATATTAAGAAATAACAATCGTTAGGCCTATTTTTGTATATAAATAATAATCATCCTAAGCAAAATAATTTTACTATCAGACAAGTATAAACTTTGGTTATGTCGACTTCCTACGAAGAAAAAAAAATTTTTTTTCTACATTATGTACTTTAATTTTTGTTAATTTATTACTTTTATTTATTATATACAATAACAACAAAATTTCTAACATATTCTTTGGCACCGAAAAAAAATTTTTATATACAAAAATTTACACTTAAAATTTTAAGAACTACTAAAAAAAGGAAGGAAGATACTGGAAGGATTTCTTTTTTTGACGTGCAAATTTACCCGTAAAGCATTTTTTTGGCGAATTTTGCAGGTTAAAAAAATTTTTTGGTCTTTTTTTAGGTTAAAAGGGTTGTTTTGGTCCAAAAAAAATTTCTACCTTTGCAAAGGGGAGGGTGAGGAAAAAGAAAGGAAAAAAACGACCTTTTTAGGCTCGTCCACACTGAGATCCGTTTAAAAGCTGCTGGAACGTCAAAAACGACCAGAAATAACGCGAAGAAGCAAAAAAACTCGTATATACAAAAAAAAATCTTTTTTTTTTCTTTAATAGTAGAAAAATAATCTTTGAAAAAACAAACAGTTATTGGAAGAAATCAACTTTTTTTTTGGTCTCCTTAGAGGTAACAGGGAAAAGAAAAAACATTTTAAAACCATATAATATTTGTACTTTCATTATATAACCTAAAAAAAGGTTATACAACCATTTTCAAGTGTTTCCCAAATCACAAACCGAAGAAAATTTGGAAGCACCCAGAATACCAAGTCGATATGCAAAAGTTCCCACGAAAAAGGAAGTTTGGAATTCTTGCAAAGCTTCTTTTACTAATCAATTACCGATAAAACGCCGGGAGAAGCGCTGCAAGAGTTTCCACCAGATAATTTCCATGAGAGCTTTTGCACAAGTAACAAAAGAGTTTAGGAGAGGGTAAAAGATTTTTAAGTGCTCAGGGATTCGTTTTTAAAAGCAAACGGAGTTTTGCTGTTGATGTAGAAGCAATCATCAGTCTGCTTTGATGGAATAATTAAGCACTTCAAATTTCTCAACACGAAATAACGAGATAAGATGAGGATAACGCGAGAAAAACGTTTCTGTAGGTCTTAATACAGTGGATGCACTTCATTCATATTCATTGAACACTTATAAATTTATGGATTCCTGCGCAGAGAAATCTTCATGTCCGCACACTGAGGGCGTTAGTGAGTCCGCAATTAGACGAGGTCATCGTTATGCTACTGATAATAGTAGCTGCACTGATGTCAGACGTTCATGGCGTACATCATGGGCTCACTCCCTTGGGGCTGTATCATCTCCGGATGCGGTGAGGCGCTTGCGCCTTCCGGAACGCCACGTTCGAGCTTCACTTTGGTCGGCGAACCGCAGGCCGGACTTCGCGGATAGTAGAGGAGAGGTCTGGGATATCTCGGTATCTGATAGTAGGTCGAAATCGTCTGAGTCCCACGTACGACCACCTGACGAGGTGCTGCCATCAAATGGACCTGCACCGGTGGTTGATACGTCCCTCGGTTTTGTTGGACAATCACATTCGGTTCTTCGTAACGTTGATATCCGTAATACGGCCATGATATATGACTTGGAGGTATCTGCTGTTGCATTTGCTGCAGGATTTCAGTCGTGGAGCCGAATCTTGGTTTGATACCGCGTACCGAAGGGCGACGATTGAATCCATAGTCGTCATGTTCGTCGTCAGAACTAGAATTATATCTTTTTCTTAGTCTTTCTAGTCTCGATGCGTCTTGCTGTACGAAAAGTGCAAGTTCACTTTCGTTGCCCGGAGTACCAACAACGATATCAGGTTGCGGCTTTTGTTCTAAGACTTCGTCGATATCGTTTAAGGAGTATTCGGTATCAACGGTGCTGGTCGAATCTCGACTACCAGGTGTGCTCACGCAAGCGGTTAACGGTGCGAGCAAAAATTGCTTTCTAGATTCCCGTTTAGGACCATTGCCCAAGTCTGGCGGGTAATAAGGATACTGATGTTCGACTGGGGGAGGTTGGAGGTCTTTGTTTCTGATGAAGATATCCGTGATCTTTCGATATGCGGGGAGTTTATCGGATTCTTCTCCTGTGGGTGAGCTACGCGTTTCTTCTTCGTCGATATCACAGGTGAGCTTTTATCCTTTCGACTAAACTGTTTTCGTTCTTTTTGGCCTGGTTGCGTTTTTTCAAATCGGGATAGCGGACGAGGCTTCGACGTAGAGTGTTCCGCTCGATCGTTCTTTTGATGAGGTTGCTCTGAAGGGAATCGTCGTCCGAATCCGGCGATTGTCTGGCGGCGGAGACGCTATCCGGGGGAAAAGCTGCCGTAGAGCGGAGTTCGGCTTAAGCGAGTTCGAGTTCAATTTGAACAGAAGGTCTTTCTCTTTTGGAAGCGATGTCGAAGAGCCTTCACCTTCTTGGATGATTCGCCTTTCTGTCACCGTCGTCATCGTTATCGTCTCGACAATATATCTCCTTCTTTTGCACTTCTAAAACACAAACAAATAACTATAACCAGTTTTATTATCCAACTCACCATCTTTTCTTGTTCATTTTCACTCGTCGGCGTCGTCTGAGTCGTCCCATCCTCGCATTTGGGCGGCTCCGGCCTCCACTCGCGCTCTTCTTCCCTTCCTTCATCTAAAAAAAAGAAAAATTAATTTTTTTAATTAAAAAAATGCTTATTCAAAACCTTTTTTTATCCCGTAGTATTTTATTTTAAACTTAAACCTGTGCTTTTTGTCCATTCTAAATAGATACTGAGGCATTTTTTTTAATGATAAGATACTCGTGTGTATACAATGATAGGTATTTCTAAAGAGGCCCCCACCAAAATTTTATTATTAAAAAAGGTTGGCAGTACTGATAAAGTTTACATCACGTTTTTCAACCATTGTAATGTCACGCATCTAATTATAAAAAAAAAAGTTAAAAACGTTGGTAGCCGACGCCTTTTTATATTCTGATCGTGACGTGCGGGGGTTGAATCGCTAATAAGATAGCTTCGGATTGAGGGAAAAAAATGTGAGGAAAACAACAAAATACTAAATACAAAAATCGAAAAAATGCTGGTTTTATGCCTTTTTTCTCGGGGTGGGCGGGGGCGGACGATCGCCCACCATTCACCAGAATTTTTTTCCCCAAGCCTTCTTGGAAAGCACCTCTTTCTGCCAGGAGCCTTGCTTTTAGGGCGTTTTCCGGGGTTTTTCTTTTTCCATGAAAAACCAAGTTTTTTCCAGCGTTTTCCACGGGTTTTTCCAGCTAAGGACTTCTTAACTTGCCTTCTAGTTTAAAAAACACAAGGGTCTTCCCAGATTCAAAAAAGGGCGCAAAAAAACCATCGATTTTAGGTACAAAATTTTAAAAAAATGCACAAGGGGATAGTAAAATTTTTTTTCTCAACGTTTTATTTAGTGACCTAGGAAAAAAATAATTATGTATTAGGTGTACAAAATGAAACTCGGCTAAAATCTACAAACTTCAAATTTACCCTGTGGCTGAGTTTCATTTTGTACACCTAATAAATAAAACTTGTAGGAAATTTAATTCTCTATAAATTTGTTTTTTAATTATTTTTTTCTAGGATGCACCATTTTCGGAAAATAATTTTTTTTTTAATAAATTTATCTTGAAAACAGTGCGTCCTAGAGAAAAAATGAAATATAACAATTAAAGAGAATTAAATTTCCAACAGATTTTATTTAGTGCATTTTTTCAATATCTGTAACGGTTTACGATTTACAAGCCTTTTAAAAATCAACCTTCTTAATGGTTATACTTCAAAACCTTCTTACACGGAGAAGGTCAACTTTTGATGGACTTTAACGCCTAAAATGTTCAAAATTTAAAAAAAAACGAACTACTAGGTGTACAAAATGAAACGGCTAAAATCTACAAAATTCAAATGTACCCTCTGGCTGAGTTTCATTTTGTACACCTAATATAAAAATATATATTTATTTTTGCAGTTTCGGAGAAAAATGGAGTACCTAATAATTGCGTTAAAGATTGTATTAAAATTACGGCCATGACGGAGTTGCGAATGACGGCCGGACGGCCTGCTTCACAGACAACCTCATGATTGGTAAAGATCGATATCAATCTACACAGCACCCGCTCCCAAAAAGCGAGCA